>PVJL010003145.1:0-151983 GCA_004026885.1 Lyroderma lyra
GGGTGAAGGCTTCAACATATGAATCTGGGGGAAACACAATTCAGTACATATCAAGTTCCTAAATTAATGTTATTGTAGCATGCAAGGCATTTTTATAACTCCATACTTCTCCTCCTGGAATTGCACTGCGGTCTGTGTGGGCAACTTAATGGACAAGGACTCTGACTACCACCAAGTATCAAGCCTGCCTTCTGTCCAAGCTTCCTAGCTTATATGACCTGAGCCTGGTCACCTCTCAGTCTTTTTCATTGGCAAAATGAGAGTCATAATAATGATATCTACCCTACAAAGTTTTGGACAGACATGTACAATAAGCCTTAATAGATCTTATGAAATAAAGTGACCCTTAAAATAAAATTTCCCTTAAAACAAGTTTTTCAGATGTCCACATCTTGAATGGCTAATTTCTCACCAATAGTTTAGTGTTTTTAAACTTTAAAAATATATCTGGAAAATATATTTTAAATTCGTTATGTTGGTTCATAATGATTGATAAAAATTTATATGAGGAAAGAATTCATATGCAGAAAATTACTATTTTTGTGTTGTTTTTTAAAACCACTTTGTTTTTTTGCCTTGGCTTAAATACAACATTAACAGTGGGCTGTGATTGGTGTTAGAGATATAAAAAGAAAAATGATAGTAATAATAACAGGCAGATTTATTAAATGTTTTATTATGAAGTCCAATCTATAAATAGGTTATTAAACAAAGGCACACGAGTCGTAACCATGGAGGACATGGGAACGTGGCTCTGGTGCCTACATATTTAGTAATGATGATTGGCTATTTGCAAGTTTAAGGTGGCCATTCTAGAACGACTTTATTATATTCAGAAATTTTGGTGAGGTTACTAAGGCAGGGCCAGAAATATGATTATTGTCAATGTATCCAGAAGTGATTCATTCCTCAGGTCCTGACATGCTCATCAAACACAAAAAGTATATCCACTTAGGATATCAAATTATTAACTACAATAAGAAAACTATGGAGGGTGTCTAAATTCTTATGTTAGCTGATCGACAAATCTCTTTTTCTTTATCTCTGTTATTTTATTGGCTGATGTAAAGTAATTAAATATGATACCTAGATTCTTATTCTGGGATATACCTGTCAAGTAGGCATTTTACTTATTTTGACTTTTCAGGGCTCTCATCTGCTTAGTGCTGTAGACACCCTGACCCATACTCTTTTTCATAATGAACACAGCTTACCTCCTCCTGATCGGTTAACATACTTTTCTTTAAATATAATGCCCTCTATTTATTAGAGTTCCATTTTCTTAGTTATGATTATAATCCAGTTCTGTCTTCTCAGGATTATAATGTATTGATCATTAGGTGCTCCTAAGTTTCACAGCCACAAGTTTATACATAGGTCTTGAGTTTCTTATCATTATCTAATCTCATCAACTGTTTGAAGATTTTATTGGTTTACTGATCAACAAGAAAGAACACATTATCTAAGGACTTAGCAGTTTTTTCAGGGAGTACTAAATGAATACTAACATACGTTACCAAGGTTGCTAAATAGTTTCTCTGAGAACAAATGTGATGTTCTCAAAACAACATATTATGAGTTCAGTTAATGCTGTGATTTACATTTTTGAAACTATGTAAGAATGTTAGAGTTATTGGTCAAATTAGGTTCTCTAATCATAATAAAAGTGGTAGATGAACTAATCAAAGCACACTTTTGAAAATAATTGTGCATATAGTTTAATGAATTTTCTCATTTAATTAAATAACTCAAAGTTCCAGATGCTGTAGTAAGGCTTGATATTGTACTAAAAACAAGACGTGGTTTATCCTTGTCAATCTCTTACTCTAAGTGAGGCAACAGACAGACATAATAAAGAATAAGTTCTGATTCTGGTTTTTAATCTTTATGAATTTATATCACAAATCACCCAGATGGCTGTGCTTGGGCCATTCTCAGGCTAAGAAAAATAATGCAATGACAAGAAAATGAGGAAGGCAAGTGTGGTGCTTCCATGTGGTAAGAGATGAGGTTTTCAAAGGTTTCAAATTAGCTTGTTTTAATGAAAATTTCAAACATATATAAAAAAATGGTAAAATGAACCTTTTGAAGCCATTATCTAACAATAATAATCATCATCACATTTCATACGTCTAAACTTCTATTCAGGCTTACCATTAGCCTTTGTTACTTTGAAGCAAATAAAAATATAATGTCTTTTAATTAATAACTATTTCAATAAGTTTCTCTAAAAGATAAATATACTTAAATATATATAGCCATGATTGGTTTATCATTCCTAACATTCCCACAGTAGCTACCTTAAAATTCTCCAATAGGCAATAATAAAAATTTCCTGATTATTTTTTTCTTTCCAATGGATTCTTTAGATGTATCTATAAACATGTTCTTAAATCTTTTTTATATGTAATTTATCATTTTAAAATATTTTTCCTTTCAGTATATTGCTTTAAAGAAATTGTGCCATGGGTTCTGTGTAGTGGTTTTACTTCTCACTTTCTTTTGACACTTCAAAAAAAAAAAAAAAAAAGCAAAGCAAGAACATTTTTCTGTCCCTATATTATTTGAACACTGGTAGACAGTTCTAGAGGTTTAATCTAATTCAGGTCAGAGTTTTTGGAAAGCATTCTTTGCACGTGGTCATGTGAACTTTCATAGAGGACCACATGATATTTGGTCCTTTATTTATGACATCAGAGTGGCAATGAGAAAACATGCCAAACTTATTTTTCTTCCATCAGGCTTTTGTAAAGTAGTGGTATTCTAGTTCTGTCAGTTCTCTTTTGTTCAGCTGGATTACGTCTATAGAGAGAAACATCTCCTCCTCACCTATTTGGTTATCCAGAGGTACTGTTCCTAAAGGGAAGGTAGGAGAAATGCTTGATTCTTTTTCCTTATTCACCAGTTTTTAGGACAAGGAGTTAGCTCTGTAGCATCTTCCCACAATGTCTGTGAAAGTTTCTTTGTTGGTTCACACTCTCTACTTTGATTTTTGTACTTAAAATGTCTAACATTTAATGTGTTTCAGTCCATTAGTGTTATAATTTACTGAAATTCAACCAATTATGTGTATTGTCGTTGTAAGCTTCTTCAGATTGTCTTTTTGAGGAGACTGGAGTAGTTCTTTGTTGTTGTTAAATTAATGGGGGTGACATTAATTAGCAAAAATTACATAGGCTCCAGGTGTACAATTCTGAAACACATTGTCTATGTGTTGTGTTACGTGTTCATCACTCAGAATCAGTTCTCTTTCTTTCCATCACTGTATATGTGACTTCTCCTCCCTCCTCTCCCACCCCCTCCCACCTTACCCTCAGGTAACCACTAACCTGTTGGCTGTGTTCATTAGTTTTTGTTTCTTTGTTGCTGGAATAGTTTTTGATGACATTTTTTTAAATGTTATAACATGGTGTCCAAGCTTATCTTTTCCACTTGCTACCCCAGAACTAGAATGAGTGATATCTCCAAAAAACACGAGTTCTTGTGATATACAGAGATAGAGCCTTTTTTCTAGATTCCTGATGACTACTGAATTGTCTCCTGTTTCTTGGCCTTTGTGATGATTAGGGTGAGATTATGTTTCCTGAGCAGAAATTTTACTACATATTCATTTTGGTATTTTTGATTCAAATACAATATTTTGGTATTTTACCTTCTTTTGTTTTATACTCATTTCTCTTTGGTTAAAAATCTTGGTTCTTAGTGATTTCAAATGATACTTGGTTTATGAGTATACTTGCAGTAACTCATGAATAACAGCACCAAAATTATGAACCAATTATGCTTTTACTGAACATAATTCCAGAATTCTTTTGCAGTTCTTTCATTGTTCTAAGTTAATATTTTCTTACTAAGTATTATAGTCAATATAAAATATTTTTAGGTCACTTGGAATAATTTAAGTAATTATTGTGTATTTAAGTAATTAACTCAAGGCAAATTTCAGTGTGTTTGCTTTTATGTCTTTCCATATTAACTTATATTTGTTTTATAGTCATGTAAAATATTTAAATGGTTCTAGTGTGAAATCTAAAAAATAAGTCAGAAAAGCATAGCTGTTGTCCCTGACTCATCCTATAGTGGTCCCTTCCCTACATAAATAAACGTTGTTGTTCATTGCATGATTTCAGCTTTCATTAAAGAAAAACAAATAGAAAAATATTTGAACCTATTCCTAACTTTCTTAGATAAATATTACCAAACTGTATGAATATTCTCTTTCTTTTTCACATCATTTTGTATTCTAAAGATCTGGTAGTAGTCTGTAACAGATACCTATTTCTTATTTTATTTATAGCCATGCAATTTCCCATTACATGGATGAACCATACCTCCTTATTCAACCAGTCTTGTCAGTATAGTTTCTATCCTAAGATAGTCTTCAGAACGTTTAAGTCTGCCTGGAAGGGAACTTTATTTGCTTAGTTGTGTGAGTTCATGGCACCCAGAAATTCCAGTAACATCAACTTTACTTCCTCTCACTTGCACATTTTTCTTGCACTCAACTGCAAACTGAACCTGGAAAATCTCATTTAAACTTCTAAGACCAGCTTACTAAATCATCCAGTGAGTACCTGAGTGATTAATGAGTTTCTAGCTCTCAAGGCACTAGAAGCCTTTTTACCTGTCCTCTACCCTGCCTGATACCACAAAGGTCTTGGTGATATTGGGGGTTTTTCCCCCTCATTCTCACCTACCTTGTTACTAGTTTTGTTAGTTTGGTTTTGTTATCAGAGTTGTTCAGTCATTTGTGAGAGAATTGGTGGAAACTCAAAACCATCACCATCTTTCCAGGATACGATATGTTCACCAATACAATATGATTTATAGTATCTTATATAACTAATTATCATAGATTTGATATTTTCATAAATATATATGGAGAAAATAAATTATTTTGGCATCATTATGAGAATGGATAATCTTTTAAAAATGTTCTTTATATAAGTGTTTTGCCCAGTCTGACAAATTATGACTAAGACCTTCTAACTTTACTGTTCTCATTCTTTATACAATGAGCCATGAAAATATAAAACAATGTTTTTGATGGCAAAACTATGTTTTTGAATCATCTGCTTTTCATTTGAAAGCTACCATATCCAAATGTGCTTATGATAGATAATTAAATAAGGTTACTCAGTAAACATGGGAAAAGTTAAGGAGCTTCAAATGTATTTTAAATTCTATTAATAATTATCTGTAAACATAGTATCAATTTATTTTACTTTTTAAAAACCAAAGTACTGTTTAGGCCTAAAATTATACTATAAATTTTGGAATCTTAAAGCAATTTCATTTTTGAGAGTGCATATTTTAAGTGCTTGCTTTGGCAGCACATATACAGAATGCATATTTTAAGAACTTTAGTGTGAGAACGTGTCTTCTTATTCCCAGATAAACCCCTAGTCATATAAATCTTACTGTAAATCCACCACTTACATTATGAAATTTAATTCAATTGGCTGAGTCATAAATTAGTTTATTCTGTAGTTATTAAGTAATGTTTAATAAGTCCCCCTGTGTAGGTGACATGTGTTCTAAACATTCTAAGTGTGTTTCTGTGTTTCTGTGTCCTGCTTACCATTTAACCTTTTAAATTCTTTGAAAACATTATTATACAATTGTTTGGGGGTTTTATTGAGATGACATTGGGTTAGGGAAGTGAAAGAATCAGTGTAAAAGCACTATGAAAGATAAATTTAATAATTCATGATGAGCCTGAGAAAGACACTTGTAAGCTGCCTTAATAAAAATCAAATGCAGAGGACATTGATTACCTACAGTATAGCAAAATAGATAACTTCAAAAACATCTCAACAAACACCATCTAGAAAATGCAATAAATCACCTTCTAAATCCACAAAGAAAGCCCAAGGGGTCAAAATGAAGAGCAAGGAGAAAATGAAGTGGACCATCAGACACTATTTCAGCCTGTTGATAGCAGAACAGTCTTAGTATGAAAAGGTTGATAGAGAGAGACCAGGCAGGCTGGAACACTGTTACTGAGTCTTTTATGAAAAATAGCAATACTCAAAGTGTAATTCCCTTAATTCAATAATGTACTAGAAAAAAAGTCAAAGTAAGACAACAAGGAATTATCAGCGCTGCTCTAATTGTGAGTACGTTAAATCTAGTCACATATCATATTTTTAATTCAAATGTAAGGGTTGAATTTATTTGTATACTATATGTTCCCAGAAATTTTTAAGTCAACAAAAAAATTCTATAAAATCCACCTTTAGCTATATCTTAGAACTGACAAAGACAAAAACAACATGTAAATATGGCCAAAACATTCCCACACATTTTTTAAATTGACAGCATATTTTTAATGACGACAGTAATATTCAAAGTGTAAAACCATATAACTAAAAGTAATGATACAGACATGCCAGTTGGCATAGTATTTTGTAATCATGTACAAAATAATTTAAGAACGTAGGGAAAACAAAAACATTTTTAGGCAAACAACAACAGACTTACTGCTAAAGACCCTTTTGTAGGAACTTCCCAAGTTCCTATATTCTCTAATATTGTGGAGGTAATGAAAGCCAGGGAAAGATTAAGATGTAACATGATTAATAAACAGTGACAGCAAAAAAATTAGAGATGTGGGTAAAACTGAACAAACTTTGACTTAAACAAGAATAAAAAATGTTACTTTTATAGGTAAATATAAAGTAGAAATAAAATATATTGTTTAAAAGTAGTATGTAATTAGTAAGATGTTGAGGTAAAAGAATTCTAACATTCTAGAATTGTTCAAGACAAAAGTAAAAAATATATTAACTGTAAGCTTTCCTAGAATAATATAGATATTAAAGAATTGATAATAATTAAAATAAATGAAATATAAAATCTGATTTCCAAAGCACTTTGATGATAAACCCCAAATGGGACAGATATTGAAGGAAGTATGGGAAAGAATATGAAAAATTCGGAGTACATAGCAAGAACAAAACAAGATATTAAGATTAATTGAATATATAAACAACTATAGAAGGTGCAAATGGACTTAATCCACCAGTTGAAGAAAAAATTTAGGTACAATTTTTAAAAATTTATATGTTATTTACATGAAACATGCCTAAAACACATAGAGACAAAAATTGTGAGATATAAAACTAATTATGTATCAAAATATCATAATCTTATTAAAATAGTAAATGATATTTTAGAAATCAGGTGAAATAGACTGGATGACAAAACTATTATTAAATGTAAAGGTCACTGCACACATTAAAAAATAAAATTTATTATGAGCAAAGGACAATTCTAAAAATGTTGCCAAAAGATAACATGGCCTTAACTATATAAAGGAAAAGTTAATACTGCTACTGATAGTACTGAAATTCTCTAGTATTGTAGGAGATCTTAACACCCCTTTTCAAGGAACAGAAGTGTTATTCCCATTACACCCTCTGTTGTCCGTTCTTCTTGAGGGTCTAGGTGTCTTTAAAAACATTAGCAATGAGCTTGACTAATGACTGTGCATAGGATCCTAAATCCAGCAATTTAGAAATCCACATGGCTCCCATGAGTGCATGGAATATTTTAAATTAACATGTGATTGCTCGTAAGATGTTTCAAACATTAAAGGATAATTATTGTGAGAAGTGCTTTCTTGGCAACAGTGTAATTAATATATTAGTAAAAACAACTGATGATTAATAAAAATGTAAAGATATGCTCTTTTAAAAATCGTGGATCAAAGAAAGCATCAATGGAAATTAGATAATTCTTAGATATAAACTTTAATAAAAATGGTGCAAAGCTATTATTTGCAGTATACAGGGGATATAAATTAGGAGTCACAGCTCATTAAATGTTTAAATTTAAGAAGACAAAAGAGAAAAATGTCTTATTTAGGAAGTTTAAAAAGAAGGTCAACCACTAAAATGTCACAACAGGTGATAGTACAGAGCAGAAATTAAATAAGACAAAGATGCAACAAATGAGTTTTTTAAAAGTTAGTGTTTGAATTTATAAGGCTTATAAAATTGACAAAACCCTTCCGAGATGAATTAAGAAAATAAGACAGAGAATACGTAAGTAACAAAAATAGTAGAAATTAAAATGGAGGCAAAACTCTAAATAGAGACTAAGAAAAAAATGCGAGTAAATACTATTAACTACTTTAGGATAGTTAATTAAAAACATGACAAAATGGACTATCACCTAGTGAAATGTAACTGAGGCAATCTGACTTAAAAATATTAGCAAACATTCATAAATCTACAAATATATTGAAATAATTGAAAATAATTGAAACAGTATATTGAAATGGTATCTGAATCTACAAAGAGAAACAAAAGAAAACATTTGTTCCAGATAGTTTTATAGATACATTTTTAAAAGGTGGTGACAATTTTAAAGTAGTTCTGGCATGAGCCATGAAAAAAAAATTAAAAGTTCATCTTACTTATAAACACAGGATACAGTGCAAATTATTTAAAAATAGAAATAAACCAAATTTTAAAAATGGTAAACAAATGTAGAAAACAAAAATTACCTATGTTTGAGTTCATCGCATTGAGAAATTAAAGAAAACAAGGCATGTTATCTCAACACAGAAAATCACATAATGAAATCCAAAACTAATGTTTAAAAAGAAACATCAAATATCTTAAGTTAAATATAGTAGAAATGTTATCTTGCTAATGGGTATCACTCAAAACGTACATTAAGCACTTCAATGAATATTTGAAATATTTTCTTAAAAAATAAGAATCAGACAAGGATACCCACTCTCAGTTTTTTTCTATTTAACATTCTACCAGATGCCCTGATAAAATTATAAAATAATAAAATAAAACAAACACAGAATAAACATCATTTCTTAATTTCATATAAGATATACCTGACTAAGGGGGTTCCTTGGTGATGAGGTGGCTAGGCTTCAGTGCTCACAATGCCTTGTCCTGGGTTCAATTCCCTGACAGGGAAATACCACCGCCCCCCAGACAAAATAAAGATATACCTGACTACAATTAGCTAAGTATCATATACAGAAAATTGATTAGAAATAATGAAGGAGTTCAGCAAAATTGCTGAGTGTAAAAGGTAGGTATTCAATTGTCAATTTCTTTGCTATGGCTCAGCAACACAAACACAGTATGTTAAAAAACTAGTAACTTACAACAAAAATAATGTATACAAAAGATTCAGAAGTTCATTACTTAAAATATATGAAGAATCTTAATGGTAAAAATTCAAAACTTTTACTAAAGACTGGAAGAAATGGGAAAAAATGGAAAATATATAATGTTCATGAATAGAAGCAAAATATTAATCATTAATATTTTTCAAATTATCTTTAAGTATCGGAATTTGACCATCATAAATTAGGCCAATTCTAAAATTTATATATATGGCAATGTTATACTTTCAAGAGTCTACATTTTTGAAGAGTACAAAGGTGTATGAGAACTCTCAGATATTCACTTGATCTTAGCCAAAAGGCCGAGAAGCGATGAGAACTCTCAGATATTTAAACATAAAGTTATATAATGGCTCTATATGAACAAATAAAATAAAATTGAATCCCTGATTTGCACAATACATAAAGATTATTGTGCAAGTATAGGAGAATCTTTTTTATGGCTATTGGTATTTAAAGATTTTGTAAACAAGGGAAGAATTATGCTTGACTGCATTAAAACTTAAAATGTCTGTACAACAAAAGAAAAAACTATGAGTTACAGGTAGGATAGGATATTTGCATTGGAACTCTGAAAACATGAATATAGACTACATTAGAGATAATAATAATTAAGAAAATTATCCAGCCTGTAAATAGCAAGAGAAGCAAATAATATTGAGGGACCGTTCATACACAGTAAGTGAAACCTGAATAGTCAATAAAAATGTAAAATGGAATTTCACTAATAACCAGAACAATTCAAGCTATAATAATTATAAGATGCTTTTCATGCTCATAAATTAATAGTCAAGTTTTACTGAAAAGTTTTTTTGTTACACATGGGATTGTTAATTGCTATAATCACTTGGAAAGACAAATTGAGGAAATAGTGGATTTGTATTTCACTCCCATGTCCTCTGGATCTTATGCATATTGTGATGTGTAAAATGTTCAAGGAAACAATGTTTGTAAAGCAAGAAATTGGAAAAATATCCAAAAGCTCATTGGAGAATGAGAAGTAAATTTTATACCCATGCAGGGTTATATAACAGACAGGGGAATAAGCTACAGTTAGTTACATGTATCAGCATGGATAAATCTCAGAAACATAAGTTTGAGGGAAAAGGTAAAAGTATGAAAAGTATAATGTTATTGCATAGTTTAAAATTATCCAGTCTACGTGAACAGTATTGCATCACATTCAAGGAAATAAATATATATACTAAGATAAAAATACATGCATAAAAATAATAAATATCACATTCAGTGTAGTGGTTGCCTTGTAATGGGGACTAGGTTGATGGAGTGGCTGACACTGTAGTTTCCATCGTTATTTGTAATGTTTTATTTGATAAGCTGAGGAGTGGTTACACTGGTGTTGATTATTTTAGTCTATATGCTTTTTGGTATATTTGAAGTAGTTTGCAATTTAGAGAGTCAACTTCAGTTTTTCCACTTTAGGTTATGAAGGGAAAATTCTTGCCGTGAACCTAAGCATGAACTAGTGACTTTAAAAAAAAGTCTGAATCTGGTTTGTAGTATTTCAATGACAGTACTTAGAACAAATGACAGAAAGAAATATTATGGGGTTAAACAGTACTTATAGTAGATAATACAAAAAAATAGGATATAACCAGATAATCGCATTCAAATATTTATTTATGTAGAATAATGTGATGTCCTCTACAGGGTTCCTCTCTGGTTAGCCATCACAGCCTCTCCCCTGCTGTAAGCATCCTGAGCGTTCCTACCCAGGCACAAGCACTTCCAGGGAGGAAGATCTTCCTAGATATAGAGTTTTTGTTTGTTTTTGGTTATCTCTAAAGGCATGCATTTTTTTTCTTATAATTGACATAAGAAAGGCCTATCTTCTCAGGAGGACTGGCCTCCATATTTCTAGGGGACAGTTCAGAGGATAGTATCTGAATGCCATATGTTAAACCCAATATCTTTACTAGAATCTACAGACATTTAGGTGAGTTTTCTGGTTATTTAATATCTGCACAAAAAAAGATGGAATTAGTAAGCAGCCTTAATGCCTGCTCAGAAGTGCCTAAAGAGTCCCAGAGAGAAAGGTCAGGCTCTGCATTTTGATTAAACTTTTTTTTTCTACCACTAAGCAATATTGTTGGGTCAGTTGGTCACATCTGGGTTCTCATTCTGAATCCTTCATCTACTACTTGTGAAAAATTAAAAAACATCCTTATAATATTGTTTCAGATTTTTTTGTTCCATTTGTGAAACTAGAATAATAACACTTAGTTCATATGACTGCTGTGATAATTAAATATGAAAAATTCTTTAAAATATTAGTTATTAATAATTTATGAGAAATGTGTATAATCTCTAAGTTCAACCATTCTTCTATAGATTTTTTTGTTTAAGCCCGAATTAGTTCATCCTCCAAAATCTGAGACTTCAGAAGAAAATAATAAAGGCTGCCAGTAGGAAAAGTAGTGGCAATTCCCAATTCAGGCGTTTTTAATTCCTACTCCAGCAATTCCTATGCTCAGACAAGGAAAAAGAAATTTAAATCAGACACAGTATTTAGCATTGTATCCCTGTTCACTGCAGACTCCTTTTTTAAAAATTTATTTGCAGTTCCTTGATAAAAGCCAGCTAATTTTTTAAATACTGGGAAAAGAGCAGGACAAATATTTCAGAATAAAATTTTATGAAAAAATCATAGTCTGTACACTGTAGGCTTATTGTGCAATCATGAATAAAAAAGACCTAATTAAAAACACAGCTAGCATGTCTTAATATGTACCAGACAATGTGCTAAGTTCTTTAAAAGATTATGTCAGGTGAGGCACACCTGAGCTCTGCCCTATATGAAGTCGATGTCGTTATTAGCCATGTTTACAGATGAGTAAAGGAAGTCAGTTATTAGAAGTAGTTGGTACATGGGAGTGGCTGAGTTTGGATTTGAGACCAGCTTCTTGCCTACTGAGCCCATGTTCTTATATTCTAACTAGCACCCAGCAATCTGGTTGGGACTTAACTTTCCGTCAAAGCAGTATATAATGACAAATGATAGAAAGGTAGTGTTGCCCTAAGGTCTCCAAACAGCAGCAATAACTATCAGTCACACAGCAGATAAATAGATTTCAGAAGTTTTGTGTACAATATATTCTTGAAGCTGGGTTTAAGCTCACACTGACATACAGTATTTCACTGCTAATGTGATCTTTCTAACAGAGGGAACATTATTTTTTTTTAAATTGCATTGCAAAACTTGTTTGCTTCCTAGCAAAACAATTTTTGAATTTCCGTATAATTTCTGTTAAATCTATTTTTAAAGTTGAAGCTTAGGTCAAATGCAAATATGAATATAGATTTAGACGGCATGCATAATTTGTAGTCTTTGTGGTACTGACCCATCTGTCTTCAGTATCTGGCAGTCACGTGAAGAGCTCTCCTGCGAAGAGTGACCTACTCATCCTTCAAATAAACATCCACAAGAGGGAGGAAAACAATATGTACGGTTTCAAAGAAGGACAACATATTGTATATGAGCAGATGTACTTGAGTCACTTCTGTCAACAATCTTTAGAATTAAAAGTTCCTCAATCAGAAAGCACTCAGAAATGCTGAGAAATTCTAAATGTAAGCATTGTAAAACATGAGGATTACATTTCTTCTTAAAATATAAGTGAGTGACCAAATTGTAAAGAAGTTTCTTGAATGTCTGCAGACTTATTTTGGAACATGAATTATTCAAAAATATATAAATGTCTCTCTATAGAGACATTTATGCTTCTGAATTTCCCCTAGTTTAATCTGGGAAAATGATTCTACTTCTTACTTATTGTCAACATTCTCTCAACTTTATCTGTACCTGTAGTGATATGCACGAGACACAATGCTTCAGATACTCTATATGTTGTTTTTGTTTGTTTGTTTTTTGCACAAAAAATAAACCACCATATCCACACTAAGAATTTTTTAAATGTATATGTAATTACCAGTAAAAATGTAAAATAATACTGACTATAGAATAAGACTGATTTTTTCTGGCAAAATTTTCACATTTTCAATATGGAGTGACTAAAATAAGGAGGATGAACTGATCTGAAAAAATTCATCTAGCTTTAAAGAGATAAAAGTCTATTTCCCTGATGTGCACTGTATTTAGAATAATTTTAGGATAGAATTTGAAGAAATGACTTAAGAGTTTAGGAAGCACAGAGTTCTATCCCTAGATATGGAAATTCCTTTTTATCTTCTGGCATGAGTTCTCATATTTCTGTGGGTTTTCATAGAAGAAACGGGGAATTGTATTACTTTTCTAGTAAAAAGATATGAAGAAAAACAATCAGACAGAAGAAGCTTATAGTAATGTATAGGATTTAAAATAATGGGGATACAACCAAATAATTCAAGGGCCTATACACGATTGAAAACTTATTTCTGAGGATTTATTATTGCAATGGAACACATATATTGGTGGGTTGGTTTGTTAAATTTATTGGGGTGACATTAGTAAAAATTACATAAGCTCTGGGTGTACAATTCGATGGTGCACCGTCTGTGTGTTGCACTGTGTGCTCACCACCCAGAGTCAGTTCTCTTTCCATCACCATATTTGACTCTCTCTCCCACCTCTCCCACCTCCTCTTCTCTCACCCACTTACCCGCAGATAACCATTGAACTGTGGACTGTGTTTATGTGTTTTTGTTTCTTTTTCGCTCTCAGTTTTATATTCCACATATGAGTGAAGTCATAGGGCTCTTGTTTTTTTTCTGTCTGACTTATTTCGCTTAGCATTTTAATCTGAAGTTCCATCTGAAAAAATGGCATGATGCCATTTGCAGCAACATGGATGAACACATTTATTTTTCAGGTCCCCTCATCTTACAAATGTAAAAAAATGTAAAAATGGAATTCTGTACTGTTACAGCAAAATTACATTCAGTTTGAATCTCCTACCCAAGATTTTGGGATTAATAGAACACATTTTTTCCAATAAAACTGGTTTTTGAGGTGGCTAAGACAGTTGTGTTACAAAAAGCTGCAGGGGGTGAGCACAGGAGTAGAGGAAGCTATTCTGGATTAAAAGCAACTGTAAAAACATTAAAAAATTATAATGTGACAATCACAAGAGTTATTCCTGCAAGTAATGGTGCCTTTTGAATATGAAATGATAGTAAGTCAACATAGACTTCTAGTCTCTAGAATAGTGAGAAGTAAACTTTTGTTGTTTTTAAGTTACTTTGTTTATGGTATTTTGTTAGAGGATCCCAAAGAGACTAAGATAATCCCTTATTAGAAATATTGATAATGAAGTTACACATGTGAGTCTGGGGTTGGGCAAAGGTCTGAGCTGGAGATACAAATTTAGGAATGATCATTGTATAAAAGGTATTTAAAATCATGAGACAGGATGATGGATGAGTCAGTACTAGTAGTAGCAGAACATGCATGTAGCTCAGAGTAAGCAAACCTATTCCAAGCACTTTTTTCAAACCTGCTCTAAGCATTTTTCTAAATGTGTATTAATTCCCTCGGTCTACATAATTCTATAATATTGATAGAGTTACCTCAATTTATAGATGGGAAACAAAGGAACAAAAAAGTTAGAAACCTTGTGTAGCATCATGCAGAGATTTTCAGGAAAAATAGAAATGAAAAGGATAATTTATATTTTTGATACAACATAATTAAACTAGAGATGATAATATAAGACAATTTGAAACAAATCTTTACAATTGCATGCTGATTAGAGAATTTAAGATGTTTCTCTTTCAAATTTTCTTTTTATTTTTTAGAGACCTCTGCAATGCTTAGTAAAAGTCTCCATTGTTTGTCTTCCATAATTATCTTTTAATTTTTTCATTATTTTAATATATGCCTATTTTTTCTTCTTTATGTCACTGATGAGATTTTTAGTAATGTCTATTATTTTATTTGTTGCTTCCAACATGCATTTTTAGTGAGATGTTGCATTTTGAAATCCTTGTAATATTATAGCGGTGCTACATTTTTCATTTAAACTTAATTAGTTGCCTTTTCATCTAATTCCAGTCTCTATGGATCTCTCCTCCTGTTTTATAGTTTGTGTATGCTTACATTTTATTTATGATATAGGTCCTTCAATTTTTAAAGATTCTTATAAAAAAATAGCCTAGGGAACTATTTATCTTGAGTCTTCCATATTATGTTTTCTTTTCCTTACTTTGCAGTGGTTTTTTTCATGCCAACTATTTTTACTCAAATATTATTGAGTTAATTTGCTACCAAATTACAACTTGAAGTTGGGGATTGCAGGCAAGGTATTAACTTCCATCAGGATAACAGCCTTCTTGTATGATGAGTTATGAGGTGTTATAAGATGTTGAAGATTTCTTGTGTAATAAAATGAACAGCAAGATCTTAACTATCCAGGTTGGTCAACAGATTTAACCAATAAATGCCCTATGTCACATATATAATATTTGTAAATGATTATGAATCCACAGTAACTTTGTGCAAAGAGTGTCCTGAACAAGCAAAATACATATATTTAATGTTTCGTTTTTATATCTTGAACGGAAGTTCTGTGTTGGAGGAATTGCATTTGCACCTTCACTAAGGTGTCCATCAATGATTGGATCTTTGAATTTTACCTTCCTTATAAAACCAGAGTTCCAGTATTGTCATAAAACAAGTCTTTGTTCATGGACAGGTTCTGATATAAAGCCAAAACAAAACTGACTCAAGGAAAAGAAATGTTAAGAAGTCTACAGTGATGCCGCACACACAAAAATGATCAATTTTATTAAAACAAGACCAACTCACTCAAGTATATTTTTAAATTAAATTTATTGGGGTGATATTGGTTAGTAAAATTACATAGGTTCTAGGTGTACAGTTCTTTATTGTCTACATGTTGCATTGTGTTATCATCACCCAGTCATTTCTTTTTTAAGAATGTTTCTACAGATATATAAAAGCTCAAGGAAAGAACACACACACACACACACACACACACTTGTTATCTGAAAGAGTCTAGTGGTTTGATGAAGGAAGTATTCCCAATGGGATGTTTGAGCTGAAAGAGAAATTATAGGAGAACTTTCAAGAAAATTGTAGGCCAGATTTTGCTCAGTGCTTTGAAGATGAAAAACGGCTGCAGAAACCAGCCTCACTGGCAGACGTTTTTCATCACGTGATCCAATTTAGCAATGTTTAGGATTAAATTCTGTTTTACTTCAGGTGACAAGATTTTTGTTTTTAAAAATAGAAAAAAATATGTTTTCAGAAAAAGCTTTTGTATTTTAAAAATTATGTTATTACAAAAGGAAATCTTGAAATATTTCCATTGCTGTTTGGGTTTCAAGTGAGAAAGGATATGAGCAAGGCCCAAAGCTGACTGAAAAGCATCTGGAGAGCCACAGAACAGCATTAAACAGTATTTTTCCTTCCTCTCAACTCAAATATTTGACACAACGATAGACTCTTTCTCTGTCATGTCTGTTGGGCCTGAGAACTTGACTTTAAAAGAAGAGGAGGTACTTTTGACCTGTAATATGATCGTACACTGAAGATTAGAGTTATTAATCTGCCACTGGATGAGGTCTATGTTTTTGTGCAAGAAGACTATCCTTGCCATCATAAGACAGCGCTGCATGTTTTGAGACAGTTTGTAACTTTTTACAGGTGTACGCGAGCGTCTGCTTGTTTAACAGTCATTGAGTTCAAAGCAGGGATGTCACATTTTAGTTAAAAATAAAAATTGTGTTTATTGTGAATTTGAGTAATTGTGCAGCAAAAGAAAACAAGCACACATTTTATACTTATTAGGTAAGTTTCATTCTTTATATCTGATTTCAATATAACTTTTACATGTATATGGAATTATGAAAAACATCATGTAACCCACACATGTGCATAATAGTTTTCTAACTGATATATTGAACCTGTCATATCACTTAGAAAATGTTCTTTAAGTCCTGTATTAAATTGTATCTTAGGCTATAATTTTAATCATATGGCTTTGGTTTATGGTTTTAGTCATTTTACCATTCAACCATATCAACCTATTTCATGTTGTAATAACATCAAATAATATCCAATTAGAATAATTATTTAAATATTTGTTTTATGAGTTATGAATATTTGAATAGGAAAGAAAGAAAATAATGTCAAAAACAGTACATTAAGCTTAACACTTTTTTGCTTTTAAGAGAGTTTGTTTGAAAAGTATTTTTAGGTTTAAAAAAGGAAAAGAAAGAAAGGAAAACTCTTACATATCTTAAAATACATAACTTATTAGAATTCTAAATAGTAGAAATTCATGACAAAGAAAGAAGAAGGGTGAATTATGAGATAAGAGGCATTTTTTAATAGTTATGGTCAACATTTTGGCTCTTCAGTTTGCAAACGCACTTTTCAGATAGTATGCATTTCCATGTAACAAATAAACAACTCTGGTTTCATCTAATAAAATGTGTTATCCTTTATAAAGTTGTAAAGTCATTTCTCTCTTACCAAAATTATGAGACACCCTGTCCTAATAGCCATTATTGGCTATATTAATATTAACATATTAATTAATAATAATTAATATATTAATAATAATTAATATATTAATTAATTAGTGAATCAAATTAGGACATATTTGCACTAAATATTCTGTTATCTGAAGACTGAATTATAAAATTAACCACCAATTTATTCATATAAAATAAAAAAGGGGAAAAGGAAAAAGAAAGTATAATTAATATATACTAATATATGTGACAAGCAAGGAGAAACTATACAAATTAATTATAGCCCATATTTCAGTAACTAGAAATGGACATTGTTAATATTTTATTTCTTTTTTATATAATGTTTTCCATATTTCTTTGCTCTTGGAAAAAAATCTGAAAGAAACAAGTTCTCAAAAGTCCTATTTTGTTTGTTTACCCTATTATTAATCTTTACTGCTATATATAAAAGTACTAAGAGATATTTGCAGATACTCCTTAGGTCCCATACATACTTTTTTGCCCCCATTGTACAACTGAAAATCTATTTTATAATCATGACCAATCAGTCAAACCAGAAGAGTAACCTCTCTCACCAGTGTTAAGTGAAGGTCATAAGGAACACAAAATGATGACATAGAAGTCTCATTTTCCAACTCAAGGGAGCCAGTGGGGTATTTCTGGGGGGCAGCAGTCCTCCATGAGGGAAAAAAAAAGACTTCCACAGTAAAAGAACTTAAAGCTGTCGAGACAAGAAGAAACCATTTCACAAATGGGTTGTTTGGTACAATAGTGAGAAAAGTCTCTTCTGCCCCTTGATTCTCAGACCCAGATATTCTGTCAGTAAAGGAGACAACAACCATCAGTGGTTTCTGATTCAGTTGGGCATATTCTTACAAATGGCATTGTATTATATTTGGATCTTTGGAAAGCCATTTTATCTTTCTATTAGAAAATCATTTTTTAGTAATATGCTGAGGCAAGTGAATTCTATGAGCATGAGCCAGCTGCTTTACTTCCTTTTCTGTGAAATGAATTCCTTAATGAGAAGCAATGTTATATGGCATAAAATGATGGTAGATAAGGCATTCCATGAGCTCATTGATGGTAGTGCTGACAGAGGCATTACTGGGAGGTATGCATGCATATCCCAGTGAGAAAGAATCCTGTTTCCTTCGCAAGGAAAAGATTCAATATAAGCAAAATGTCACCAAGTCTGGTACTTCTGGGGAATGGTGTCACATCTCGGACTCAGGATTTGTTTCTCTATTGGCATATTAGGCACTTTGCATTAGGAGCAGTATGATCAGTCTTACTAAGAAAATAAAACATATTTTGAATCTATTAATAGACTATTCCTGAGTCTTTAAATTGTTACAGCCCCATTGACCAAGTACTGTGGTGGTCTGGGAAAATAGCTGACCAACATCCACCAGTGTCATCATGTCTATTTGATTCTTAAAAGCCTTCCCTGCTGAAAATGCCCTTTGGTGATTATTCATCTGAGACATAAATATCTTCAAATTACATGCTAATTCTGAAAGATCTGTCTTCATACCTCTTCTCCAATTTTCCAAACTATTCCTTCCAAGACCCTGACCTTTCAGCCAAACTGTTAGTAACTGCCTATGAGTCAGATCACATCTGTACTTCTAGACAAATATAATTGCCAATGAAAGTGGAAAAAAAGGTTATACTGTTCAAAATTCTGCCCACTGGAATGATTTTCTTTTATCACTCTGCTTTAAAATCACCTCAGAGTAACATTTTAATGCTGCAGCCATTTGATTTGGGATGGTCCATTTTTAAAAAGTAAGGTTCAATTTTTAATTCTCCAGTCAACTAATTGTGAAGACCATGAAGACACAAGCAGTGTTGGAGAGAGAGGAGAGAGTGTAGCAGGAAATCAGTGACAGAAAGTCACTGACTTACCTTCTCAGACAATTTGTTTATGCATTCCAGGTTTGCCTGAATGTAGTCTCTCATATATTATTTCTACTGGATAATAATTTTTTTCTGTCCATGTCTAACTTTTGGCTATGGGTCAGGTAACACCCAGTTAATGATGGGTGTATCAGGCTAAATGGTCATGTGATTAATACCATGGTTAGGCATCTAGTCTCTTCCAGACCTAGTCACAAACATTAAGCTATCTCTCAATTTTACTTGTCTATTATTTTATTGTATTATATACATGCTATTTCTTTGCTGCAATTATCCAACTAGTTCTCTGTAATTGTAAGTAGGTTTATTATGGTCATTCTAAATTTTGTGTCTTAGTCAGCTTTGGACATTTAGAATTTGAAGACCATGAACTATCCAAGTGGAAATGTTATGAGGCTACTAAACACGTCTTTAGTTTTATATTAATAAATAAGAATTGAATCGAGGTCATAAATTGTCAAGTGTTTTACATGGAGATGGTAATTGAGGCCACTGGAACTAATGAGATCTGCTAGAAAAGATTGTGTAGGATGAGAAGAAAAGAGAACCAAAGATAGTAACTTGAATAAACACCAGTATTTAATGACCAGTGAGAAAATGTTTAAAAGGAATAAGCAAAGGGAGAAAAAAAATGTAACAAAAAGAAAGCTTCACCAAAATTTAGAAAACTGAGTATTTTTGGGATGTGGAGGATATTCAGTTAAAATGTTAGACCTAGAGAGAGGGACAATCACTATGTTTTCATTGTTAAAAGTGTGGGCTTTGGGGCATACTGATGGATTTCAAATCCAGACCTGCCCACTAATATTGTATGATCTGTTTAAGCTAGGTGTTTAAATCGTATGTGTTTGTGTCTTCATTCATAAAGGGGAGCTTATCATAGTTCTTATCTCATAGAGTTACTATGACTATTAAATTAAAATGTAACTTAAATATATACTTAAAACAACACCTGATACATGGGAAATGCTCAGTACCATATTGTTATTATTGTCATTATCATGATAATTTTTGTTATTATTTATAGTATTTTTATCTAGGCAAAAATAACACCATTGTCTTGTTAATGGGTAAGGCACAAGCTGTTGAAAATCAATGAAAGCTTGGGTTACTGGTAATGGAAAGAGTACACAAAGCTGTTATATGCTTGACTGTGAATGATGAAATCAAGTGGTAAGGGAGTTAAAGGAATATCAAGCTTCTCTGTGGTGTGTGTGTGTGTGAGTGTGATGTGATATGTATGTTATTTTGGATATACTTGAGTATACTTCTTTTCTAGAGATAAATATTCATTGGAAGAAAAGTTGAAAATGGAAAAGGGAATAGTAATTTATTACTAACATGTTCTTGTGAAGGGATTTGTTCACACATGGAAGGAAACCTTTTTATTGAGGCTACAGATGCACAACAAAAAAATGTAGGTAGGTTTGATTGTACATAGATGGATTATTAGCAAGTTACTATTACCAATTATTTTACTGATTAGTATATATATTTCATGCCTTCTTAAATGTAAACATTTATTTTGTCAACTTTGTTTGTTCATCAATTAATTTATTTAGCAAACATTTCCTGAGTAATTACTGTGTGTCCAACATGGTGTTAGCAAATGGAAGTGCAAAACCCATGATGGATGTTGTCTGAATAAGAGGAGAGGTGATCTAGAGGGAAAGAAACATATAATAAAACATAAATAACAAGATTTAAAATATGATGAGAGTGGTGAGAGAGAAATGCAGAGTGTTATAGAAGCCTAGGATGAATTGAATGGATTGGGGAGCAGGTTGCAGGTCAGGGAAAGCAATGCTCTTTTTTTCTTGGTTTATAAGCCCAGAAAGTCATTTTTTTTTTTAAGTTTGACAACAGACTGATTTTCTCACAGTGTTTTGTGTAACATTCAGTTAACTTTGTATCTTCACAAGCTATTTCAGAGAAAAGTAGAAAATTATATCGCAGAATACAGCCCTCTGATCCATTCAGAGCAACTCTGCTTTGATCTTTTTCATAAATAGGGTCCTGTGTGAGATTTTGATAGAATAAGTATTTGTACTATTTAAATAAAAACATATTTCAAACACTAATGTCTTAAGAATTTTTTAAGAAGGAAAATCTGACTCAGAGGCATTATTTTATATACTCCAAAAGTAAATTTTTAAAAAAATTAGATGATTGTTTCTGGCTTCAAATAATCGGTAAAATTACTTCATGTGGCACAGATAAAATTGGTCTTGACATAGAATGTAAAAATCTTAATAAAACTGAGATTGAGTATAAAATATATTTTTAATATATTTAATTATTTTTATTATGTTGGCCATTAAAAATAAATTATAAATGCATATGAATAAAAGTGAGGAAATAAAACTTTCCAAACATTTTTAAGATATAACATGTATGGGAGTTTTAACATTTTTTAAAAATCATGTTTTTTAAGCAAAGAATACAAAATATCATAGGGAAATTATTATACTGAAATGTTTAAATATTTTTAAGAGACAAAAATAAAATAAATGTGCTCACCAGGAAATTGTGCTAGCAACAATCCCAAGAACAAGGAATATGATATGCAGAAAAACATGATAATTAGGAATGTGAGTCATTATAATGTTAAAATTGAATCATATTAAAGTTATTAAAGTCAAAAGTTATGGTTTCTTATTAACATTACCCAAGTCATATTACCCATATGTACTATTTTCTCTTCCTGTTTGGTTTATTTTGCCTCTGGTCTTTAGCCATTAAGGCAATATGAATTAAAATTATATTGTTCTGTTCTTTAAAGATTGCTTTTCTGCTTCTTCACTAAAAAAGAGATATAAAAATGTTTATCAGACGACTTATATTTCAGTTTCTCAAACACATGCATTCTAGACATACTGTGCAGAACTACATTTTGAAGTCAAAAATTTTTTCTAGGTACTTTAGTTTTTTATTTATATTTAGAATGTGTAAAATTCTAGAAATCACAAAAATAAGCCGGGCTTGATTACAATTTCCACATTGGAAAGACAGTAAAATTGCTTCCTTTGGACATTTTAACAGAAAAAAAAAACCCCCAGAAAAGAAAAAGACAACAAAATTTTATTGATTGCCCTCCCTGGGCTCTTTCCAAATTTAAGTATAATGTTTTTCTTCTTCATTAATGTTTTTTTGAGGAAAAGAATACTTCTTATCTTAATACTTTAATGAATAGTTGTTTACTTTCTCAGATGCTAGAATATTATAAAGATAAAAAAGGATTTTTACAAATCTTAGTAAATAAAACCAATTCCTACTTAAGGGTAGCTGAGGTGCTTTATAAACAGACAAATGGCCACCCTTACACACCGTCACGACCTTCCTCTATTTCATACTTATCGTGAGTCTCCCATGTTGTGTATCTGATACAGCAACAATGGTAGGAACGACTTGTTTCAGCGCATCTTATTTTCCCTCTATTCTAGGAATATAGCATTAAAGAATCTTAATTCTCAATCTTCTGAAGCAACAGGAGAAGAGGAATAAAAAATGAGATATGACTAGAATTTGGGGAAAAGAAGTAATTCACAGAGAAAGGAGCCAGCGACCATTGAATTATATTAGGGCTCCTAGTTCCTTAAATTTCCCCTTCTGGAGCTTAGTGGTCTGACATCAGAGACACAATCCATGTGTATCTCAGGCTAAATTTATCTGATTATGTGATCAGTTCTGATAAGCATTGAGTTCTATGGGAATATTTTTTAAAGAAGATATTGAATCAGATACTTTCTCAAATTGACCAGTCCGTTCATTAAGAATGCTCCATTGAGTAGTACAATGACATGACCGTCACACAACCAATGGGAAAATTAAAGTAAACGATCAATTGGTTGATTATTATATATATGATGGCAATTATTGGACTTAAAATTTAATGCTACTCTGTTCCCTGCATGATTTGCAAGATCCAGCTGGTTATTTTCCTAGCAGGTTAACATAGACGGTCTGATACATCTGCTTCATGCTCAAGTTTCAGATATTAGTGAGTGAAGGGAGACCTCTCCATTGAGCACTAACAGAATGCTATAACAAGGAGCTACAGATTTTAGAAAATATAAATATTTAATGAATTAAACATGGTCATGATCATAAGTCTTTTTCCCAAAGGGTAATAAGACAAATGCTTATAAGTAATGACCAAGAATACTGAAAGAAATCATAGAAGATAAATTTATTTGAAGTGTTACTAGCTGTGTAGTCAAATTGCAGTTAAATTCAAGAATTCTTTCTAAAATAGTCCAGCCAGCAGACAGATGATAATTGAGCATATGCTTAGATATCTGTAAATTAACACTACAGTAAAAATAAATAAATAAATAAAAAGTACATGAATGTAGGTGAGAATGAAAACATTATTGTAATGAAACACATTCTACCATTTATAAAATCCTTGACCTTATGATGTGACCAACATTCACAATACAAAATTCACACTTTTTAAAAATAGAATGACAATTGGGTGATTTCAGAAAAATATAAATTGCTATAGAAATACTTTTGTGAATTAATAACTGAAAAAATTTGATAAATTGGAAAAATGCTGTTATACTCATTTATTCTTGTAAATTTGACCAGTTAATTAGTCATTGGAAGAATTGCTTTTTGTCAAATTGCTATTGAGATATTAATGTTTGCTATACTTCTGTGCTTCCCAGGAACTATTACAGTCTGGAAGTGTTCAGTTTTTCTTAAGCTGAAAGCTTCTCTGTGAATGCTGCTCTGTGGTCTCAGTTCTTAGTTATGTTCATAATGATACAATGGCAGTGATTACATCTGTTTGTTCACTCTTATATATCATATCTAATCTATAGCATAAAGTATCAATAACTTTCATGAAAAGTGGAACCAAGTAGAAATTTATGTGGCTATTTTTGGTTGCAAAATATTTTTGGAGGGATACCATACACTCTTTTGGAAGGTTCTTGGGATATTAGATGTCCAGAAATGCATAGGACTGCCACAGAAAATGAGGAAAATAATCCTGTTTCTACAAGACCTTTTGTCTTCAGTCATTCATGCAAGGAGGGGTGAGGAGACTATATTATTGGAATCTAGAACTAAATTATATTCAACATAATATGCATAAATAGTTTCTGCAGTCTTCGTTTATGTTGAATTTCAGAAAACAAAGACAACTATAAGGTAATTTTAGGGAAAATTGTACTTTGTTGTTGGAAATTTCACCAAAAGGAAATCATATCATGGGTTATAATCATACTCTCACTTAGTCATGAGCCACATAATGATGTTTCAGTCAGTGAAGGACCACATATATGTACGAAGGTAGTATATCGTGTTGCTCAGGTATGTAATAGGCTGTAACATCTAGGTTCCTGCAAGTACATTCTATGATATTTTCCACCAAACAGAATCACCTAACAATGCATTTCTCAGAATGTATGCCCATTGTTAAGTGGCACATGACTATTTTTGAGGTAGTAATACCAGATGGTACTAGAATGTATTTTGCTGGATTCATATTTATTATATAAATCAATGTGATCTTGTGATCACTCCAGTATAATTCATAATCGAGTATTTCTATGTTTTTCTAAGTTTATGGATGGATCAAGGTTTTTAAAAATATTAAATGGAAATGAATATATGAATTTTATTTATTTCTATTCTAGTTAGGGATGTTTTTTGAAGATAGGTCTTGAAAACACTCTGTCTTAAGCATTCATAAAATTATACAATGATCACTTTCTATCCCCATTTGTATACTGACAACGCCACAAGACTTCCATTGTAAGCAATATGTAAAAAGATTCAGTGAAGGAAACATCAGCACAGTGGTTCTGATTTTTCTTTAGTGAAACAACATCCATTAACAACTTAATTAACTTGAAGAATTTATGAGAATTAGATACAAGTTATGAAACCTGAATCAGCCACTGCAGTTTTCAATTGGGAACTTCACCATCAACCCATTAGGATCATTGACCCCTTTAGATTCACAAGTAAAAAGAGCTGTACGTGACTTAAACTAGCTTACTATTTTCTCTGCAACTAAAACAAGCCAGACAGTATTGGTTAAATAAAATTGACCCCATGAAAATCTCATAAGATTTATCAGGAAACATTTTTAGCCACTTTCAACAGTATTCAGCTGCCTCTTTCATCAGTCCTTTTATATAATAATCAATCTATGCATAGAGAATTGATACCAATTCACTTATTTCAAGCCAGCCAGAAAAACAGATCAATAAATCATGAACTTTCCTTTGCTGCTTCTCTCAACTTTAACAAAACAATTATTCCAGCAACTAAGCCAGCAGTCAATATTGTGATAAAGCTGTTTCTGAGACCAGAATGTTCTGAGATTGAGACAGCCACAAAATTTAATTTATTTTTTTTCAAGTACTAAGTGAGAAAACTATGCTAACTGATATTCTTTCACTCTCTCCTAACATTAAACATCAGGATATGATGCAGTTATTCATCAAGAAACATTATGGTAATTAGCAGGGGAAAATAGGCATTTGCATCACTCATTTCTTCTTTCAAAGAGACTGTAATAGGAATAAAATTCTTATGAGCTCTATTGTTTATAATCTAGATAAATTAACATAATTTAATAATCAAGCATAATTAATTTCTATAGTTCATGAATCTAGTATAAGAATATGGAAATGTTCCCCTTGAAATAGAAGGTACTACAAATAAATATATTTTGCTTTCAACAAATGTTTAACCATATTAAGAAAGCCATTTCATTTCTTGGAGACTCATGTTCCATAAATCAAAAAGGTGATATTTACTTAAATTTTCTCTACTTTTTTCTCCTTTTAATAAACTATGATTACATGATAGTAAAATTTGGTTGATTTTTGGTCAGTTGATCAAAACTTCTAGATTAAATAAATTTATATGTGTTCTTTGTTTTGGAGGAAACTACAAAGAATGATTATCAAATTGGCAATAGAGAACACTTTGACAGATGATTAACATAAAACATGAGAAACAAGATTCTACTTGAACTCTCCATTAAATATCATATGCATAATCAATAATGAATTTTTAAGTATGGTATAAGAAATACCTACAAAAACTGATTTATGAAAGAGTTAGAGATTTTAGTAAACAACTTCAATACTCATTAACAGTGGGATGAGTTTAAAAGAGCAAACATAGACTTAGGTTTTACTTGCCACTATGCAATATCTGGCTTAATGTAAACGACAGAGCCTTTATTCTCTGTGTTAAAGAGATAATTTCCAAATAAGTTTATCTTAGAGTGACAGATTTAAGAAGTTAAGAGAACTGGAGGAACTTAAAAGAACTGAAGTAAGAGCTGGTAAATGTTCTAAGAAATAAACAGCTGGTGATGGAGTTCAGCTCAATATCATTCCACTTTTTACTTGTTTATATTTTCCTTTAATGGAATATTACTTTGTGAAGTAGTTAATAACAGTTCTCAAGATGAAATACTATTAACACTGTTAGCGATGCTAAGACAAACATGTTATGTAAGCAAAAGGATGGACTAGAGGACCAATGAAATTCTTCCAAACCTGATTCTATGCAAGTGAAGGCTGAAGATGTATATAGAATTTGGTATAATAAAAGTCAAATTACCCTCCATCTGACTATTGTATGGTGCAAAATATCCATTTTTCTATGCAGTATCCAGGCCACTTGAGAACAGAACGCACTCTCCCTGAACTCATACAAATGTGTAAGTTCCCTGGTTTATCACCCCCCTCCTCCTTTCATGGAACATGCCTACCTGAAGTGAGAATAGCTATAACTTTCTTACTTACTCATTTGTCAAGAGTAGCATCCCTTGAATGTCCTAGTGTAGTTAATTGATGTCATTAGAGAAGAAAATAGAGGAGATTCTGTTATTCTTCAGGTCTAGATGTCATCCTGTTATTTTCCCTGACTCAAAGTAATATAGTAACAGCAGTCACCTATTTGGCAATATTGAGATTTTACTTACATACTCATTGGCTTTGTGTTTGTTTTATTCTTTTTTTTTCTTTTTTTTAATTTTATGTTTGGAATTCTAGGGGATATTTATTTCCCTCTGCTTCTGCTTGAATATTTTCTCTGTGTTGAAAATACACTAAATTATGTACTTAAGTTCCCAATTCTGAGAAAAGTGTTATGTATATGAATGTGTGACCTATTTATAATTGCAAGTAGTCTCTTAAGGTTCACTCTCTTTTGCAATTACTGACATAATAAAACAAGTCATTACGGGAATGTTGTGATGCTGACCTATGTTTCAAAATAATCCATCAAATAACATCCCTCATTTTCTTTGTGTGGCAATCAGGTTGATAAAAGCCTATTTTCATCAAAAGATGTAAGCCAGTTTTTATATGTCTGTATGCATTTGTTTTTTGTTGATATTTTACATATGAAAATGGCCTAGGTATTTTTTTTATTTCTCTGATTTTAGTTTTCTTGCTAACTTCACATTAAGCAAATAAATTGGTTAAGTGCAAAGTAATATTATTAGAGAAACCGTTCCAAGAATGTCTGTGAAATTGAATTTCAATATCCATTAGATATGGTTCTTTTTCTCTATAAACCTTTCTCCATCATTGAAGATGTAATTCTGTAGCATTAAACAAAAGATATATTCAAAATAAAGCTTGATTTTCAATCACTGAGCTCCCACTACTTCTAATAAACACCAGAACCCAACTAAAGACAAGTAAACTCTTCAGCTTGACCCACTGACAATATCAGTTATTTTCTTTGTACTTTGAAGGTTTCATTAGGGAACCCAAGACTTGAGTTGGAAATGATTTGGGGAATCTGGATGCAAGTGACTGACAAGAAAGTGTTAGGGAGACGGGGAGAAGGATCGGCCCCTGGGAAGTGGTGGAGAGACCAGCTACCAGGGAAAACCTTACCCTGATGTCTGCGTGTGAGGCACATAAGCAAAGACGAGGCAGGCTGTGCTGATGTGGAAGACAGCCTGGTACAGAGCCAACACCCAGCCACCCAGTAGGCAGGGACCTTGCCTGAGAGACCTTCACATGGACCCATCTCCAAAGAGCTCTATTAATTAACAAGAGCTTGGATGGTGACCAAAAAAGCATACTTTTTTTTTTGCAGGAAGCAGAGGGGCCCAAAGTGGCTCCAGGAAGAACCTGGTTCATGAATCTGTTCAGCAGTTTTGTTTGAATGCATAAACTCAGAAGCAGGTAGTGCCAACCCCATTGCAATACAGAGCTATGAGCACATGACAGTTATTGCAGAAAATACTAAGTTTTTCATTATCTGCTATCATGGTTGTATGTGGAAGCTACATATGTACTGGGAGCAAGGAAGATGACCCACATATTCAGTAATTGTAAACATTCGTATGGAATGAAATGGTCTTCCCCCATGGCTCAGTTTTCTCTGCTCTAAGACAGCAAGCATCCTCACAATGGCCAATATGTCAGCTGACTGGAGAAATGTGAGTTAAAGTCACAAAAAAAAATATTGAAAATATATTCCTCGTGGCACAGAACTTATGGAGGGAAGATATATTGCATAACACAACAGAGGTTGAGACTTAGCTGATTTAATGTGATCATATGCAACTGGATATATTATGATTTTATAGGGAAATGCTCTTTGCAAGTGTCAAAGAGGAAGTTAGCACCTAACTATAGAAACCAGCATAAAACAAAAAAGCCTGGATTGGGGGAATCTTTCTCAAACTTGAAAAGATAACTATGACAGACTGCGTTGGTTAATTAGAATGTTTTATTCCTGTGCCCAGATCTCTACGTGAAATACTGCAAAGAAACAGTAAATTTTCTGGGAAAGACAATTGTATAACTTGTAAAGCTCATGTAAGACATGGTATAGTATGAAAAGCTACAGATGTTTTTAGACATTTAGATGCCCACCTAAGAAGACCTTTAAAATGAAGTTAAAAAAAAAAAAAGTACAGAATTTTTTAATTCTGTTCATCTTTGTGAAAGGAGTTAAAGGAAACATTAGAAACATTGCCCTACAAGATCATTTGAGTTTGTATCAGTGTTCTCGTGGGAGGCTTGCATGCTTACAAGCTTTTGGGCAAACATTTAGTAACATAGATCTATATGTTAAATTACTGAACATCCCCCACAAAGCAGGAAAAACATTCAAGATGTGCATGCATGTTGGTGCTGGAGACATTGAAATGAAAGAGCAACCAGGAGAGAGAAGGGGACTATCACTAAGACCAGCATATTGGACCCCCATATCCCCCAGAGAAAATGTCAACAGATACTGTCTCCAGCCTGATGCAGTGGGAAAAGTGTGGGTTTGCAATGAATAGCTCTGGGCACCAAACCTAGGGGGGGATGGGCAGAGGATCGGAGTCCTGTTCTTAGGCTCTCCTCCTCCAATAGTTAGTTACATGAAGAGGGTCACAAAAAGCAAGGAATAAGACTGCTCTATTTTGAGAGGTATATGTGAGTCAGATAAGGATTTTTAAATGAAAGGATGAGAGGCAAGGAGAAAATAAACTGGGCAAAGAAAAGAAGCTAGAATTTCTGTTTTTATGTGTGGCTTGGTTTTATGATCTGGCTGATTATAAGTCACAAAGATAAGTGTTCTTTGACAGATCTTAAAGGGAAAGGGCCAGAAATTGAAACTTTCAACTTAAAACAAAATTTTCAATTCTAGCCTCAACTTTTAATATTACAGAAATTTTCAATGATCATATCAAGGCACATTGTTCAATGAAATAGGACACTTTGTGCTAAATGTGAAAAATTCAGAGATATATGTCTGGTGCACATACTGACAGTCTTTGATTTCTAGTTGCCCTAGTTTTTTCTAGCTGCCCTTGATTTATGTAGGTGCAATGCTTATTTTTTTTTTCCACAGAATTTACGTATTATGATCTTATTGCCTTGAGATAATAAAAACCTTATTACCCTGCACTACAGAATGTTGCTTTTACTAGACTTGGACTTTGACAGTCCCACTTCCACACTTTCATTTCCTCATCCGAGGAACTTCCCAGGGAAATACCACCCACCACACGAGATCCTTGATTGCAGGGAGTGGAGGCATTGTAAAGGGCTCCATGTTACCCGGAGGAACAGTGAATACATTCAAGGCACATGACATTCCTGAATCAAAAGTGAAGCCCTGTGCATTAGGTAGGTCAGGGCTACTTGTGGTCACAGATAAACCCCCAAATGTCAGCAGTTTAAAACAGATGAAATTCACTTCTTGCTCTTACAAAGTCCCAAATTCGTAGTTACATGCTAGAACTGGTTCATACTAAATCACGAGAGTCCACTAATAAATTTTCAGGCATTGTGTGAGCCAATCGTGAATTACAGTCACTATTAAATAATATAAACTTAAATAAATTATGTTAAAACAAAGTTGATTGATAACCAAAACTCACCCCATCTTAACACTCTTACTACCTTTTACTATTATCTATGCTCTAAAAGTTATTAACTTCTATTATATCTGTATGGAAACAATTTTATCAAATAGTGTGGTGTACACATTTTATCCTAACTCTGTGTTCTGTTATAGACCTACCGGCTCAGCATGCACATGGTCTGATGTAAAATTTACTGAAAGTCACATATTTACCAAATATTTGCCACCACATAAAATGGGACTCCATCTTTCCATCCTCCAATATTACTCTGTGTATAATCTTTGGCCCCATGTGTAGGTCAGTATTATAATTTAGGCTTCAGTTAGCAATACTACTATTTTTTTCTTATTATCATATTAGGATAACACCAGCTACAGTAATCAATAAATCCCCAAAATATGAGTTACTTAATACATTAGAACTTTAACCAGCTCACATAAATTCATGAGTGGGTATTGCTAATCAATAAGTTGTTCTTCAAATAACTCCTTTCACCTTGTGGCTCCCTCATCTTTGACATCGGTTTCCAAATTCTCTCCAGGAATAATTTTTTATCCTACAAAGCCAGAGTGGAAAGCAGCAAAGGAGAATAGGTGCAAGGGGTCTATGTCTTGGTCTAAGGGTGGCACACATTCTTTTGATTAGAACTCAGCCACATGTCAGATTTATCTTTAAGAAATACTGGGAAATAAAGATTATCTGTGTGCATAATCAGAAGAGAATACAGTTCTGATGAAAAGCTAGCATATGTCTATACGTCCTTAGATATGTCAATTCAGGATCTGTTAGCGTCAGTCCTTCGAACAATGTCTCATCGGATACCCATTAAGCCAATTCAAATAGGCGTGGCATGGCATAAATGAAATCCTCATTTTATGCTAAAGTTAGATCCTGAGAGGTGAAATGACTAGCAACAACCAAAATTTAACGGAGCAGAAGTACCATGGCGTGGTGTTCATAAATACATTTGGTTGAAGTGTTATCTATTTTGCCTCCGTTTACCACCCTTTCTCTTCACCCAAGGATGATGGGGGAAGGTAACCTTAGCATATTCCTAGACATCAACAGCTAGGCTGGAATGACGGCTGGCTGTTCTGTATTATCGCTGGTTAAAATTCTCCAACCTGGCTCCTGACTCTTCACAACCTCTCTTCCAGCAGACCAGCTCTCAGTACCCAAGGCAGTTGCGGGGAGAAATCAGTTAGGAAGAAAAATGTGAGTGTAATTTTTAATCCAAGTCATACGTTTTAAAATGCTTGAAAATACTTATCCTATCTTACTCTTCTACATTTTACACTAAGCAATTATAGATGCATTATCCATCTCTTAGGACATAGGTCCCAAAGCCTTTACCTTCTTTCCTCAATACCTTCTGAAAATATGGTACCTGAAGGTAATTCAATTTCCCAGGTGTGTTCTAAACAATATATTAATATCTGGAATGCTTCCCATCATGGAATATATAAACTCTTTTATTTTCATGGTTGCCTAGGAAAAGCATGGCTCTTTCTCTTCATATGATTATTATTACAGCGTTAAAACTCTGTTCTCATTATATATTTTGTAACTAATATTGTCTTTCCCTTAACACTAAATCTACACCATTATTCACAATAATGAGTTCTAGTCTAACTCACATAGTTACATTAGCCTCTGCTGTTTATAGGTTTGTGTTTCACTAATTGATTCTTTATCATAAGTACTTCAAATAATTCCAGTTACCCACAGAAATAACTATGTATTTAATATTCGATTGGTTTGTACCACTATCACTTAACAACACATTTAACTAACCAGTACTCGCTTACTTATAGAGTGCAAGAAAATAATTTTCTTTAATCTTTAGTAATGTCAACATCAGCATATTTGATTATGAATAACAATGTATTTAAAGATAGAGATGACTTCCTGATTTAATGCTTGATTCAATTTCCTCTCTGGACCCAGGAGGGAGTTATTTAAGAGATCCCAATTAGGAATGATTTGAATTAATTGGAGCAACATAATGTACACACTGCACTGCATTCTCAATTAAGTTTAGAAAGAAAGAAGATATTCTGCTGACAAAACATCTTTGTTGAGCTAATAGTCATTATTTACGTATCATCAATTTGTTATCTAATGTCAAGTTTTTGTTTCTTTTGAACACAAATGTGCATAACTACAAAATAAAAATAACACTAAATAATAGATTGTTTTAGTAAATAGGAATAAGATTGGAATATATAGCAAAAATGGATGAATCCTCTAGTACCCAAAGCTTCACTTCTGTATGTAAATATGTACGTGAATGGGATATATGTGGATGATTGTCAGCACTTTGTATGAATCAGATGACCCTCTGGAGCCCACTCTGGCCTAAGAGCCAAATTTATGTGTCTTAATTGCTCTCTGTTTGATACTGAAGTTGAAATGCATTGTGGATCATACACAGATTCTTACTGTGTTTAGAATAGTCATAAAATAAAATTATTCTCAGGGGATAAAAGCTTTAATAATGACATTTTAGAAGGGCGAGTATTCTTTTTAGTAATATAATAACTTGTTCTTAATCTTAAAATATAAGCTTAAAATTGTTGCAATAATTTTACAAGGTAATTCTTTATCATTTATGATTATGTTTTCTACTTAATTTTTCCTCCGATGTTTTATGTACTGCAAACAAACATATATCTGAATTCACAACACCCAGACTAAGCTTTTGAATCCCAGATCTGGTAATTGTACCTGTGTGACATTGCATAGGCCATTTAACCTGTGCAATTCTCGTTTTATTCATGTATAAAGTTAACATCTCTGTCATAAAATGATGTATTGGGCGAGAGAGGGAAGGTGGAGGGAGGGAGAGAAGGAGGGAGGGAGAAAAAGACAAAGAGAGAGAGGGAGATAATAAATTATTGTTTTGTTTTGGATCAAGAGAAATTTTTTCATGAGAATTTCTTTGAACAAAAGCAAATACCCATATATTAGTGGTAGAAAACTTTAATACTATGGTTGTATAGGAAAGTTTTAATCCAGTAAGACAATTTGGTAATATGTGCCTACTGCATGTACGTAGAATAGACTAATTCCTCTTCTACATGACCTAACTAAAATAAATTCCAAATTCTAGGTGATACCTATAAAACATTAATCAAAAAATTCCTCTTATAAAATTGGTTAATTTCATTTTCAAAAGTATTTCCCAAGAGCCAAATTACCAGTTTGACAGATCTCCCCATCAATTCACTAGCTGACCAGTTGTGATTGTCAGTTATGCAGACCCAGACTTAATTGAAGCTGCATATAAAATCTTATTTCTAAGAGCCAATGAAGCCTTCCTATATCCCAGAAGCTATTATAGTTTCATTATAAGTAGTTTTGTGAAGCAAGTACCCCGACTAATGAAGTCTAATTTTCTATGGATTAAAAAAGAGAAGAGATAGGATATCACTGATGATAGGTAAAGAAATTCTGAATATAGCACATTTATTCTGCTAAATTACTCATGAACACATGAGGACATGGTTGTGGGCCAGGAGAACCAATGGCATTTCCCCTTGAGGGAGCTGTCTGGGTGGAGTGATTTAAGAGCCCATTCTATGGTCTTAAAGCCTTTTAAGTAAAAACTCTGTAGGTGACCACATTTCAAGATAAAGTTAAACTAATACCACAGATCAAAACTTGCCAGTCAAGACACCTAAAGAAAATATACTATTATGACTCATAGGAATTCACACACTATTTTAAACCAACAAAACCATGAAAGGAGAATATTATGTATAGCTTGGTATGTATTTTGACCACATGAATAATATATGTGTGTAATATAGATACCTATATTACCTGCACATTTGTAGTATCAGAAAGTATCACAAGAAAATCATTTGTCAATTTACTGGAAATATCAGTTATTTCTGAGACTGTCTTATGTTATAATCAGTCTTAAAAAGCACATTATTTCTATCATAAACCATTATGGTTTATAACCAAGGGAAAAATCTTTTAAAATCTCTCACTGCTACAATTCACAAGCCATTGCTACAATTCACAACTCGTTTGTTAGAGTCTTAACTGCCCTCAGCTTTGCCTTGGGCCATTAACTAACAAACCAATCATTAACTGCTAGTAATGACCATTTTTCCCAGGGATTATTGCTTAATTGAACTCTTGTGCAGGACCCATTATTTCCTGAGATGTCAAAATAAATATGCATTACTACATTTTTCTGTAATATAAGCACCTCCCGAAATAAACAATACAAGTGTCAGAGAATTAAATTGTTCACTGTTTACACTATTAAAAATACATTACTTTAATGAACAATCGTGATGTTTCGGAGGAACTTTCTCATTTTTTCATTCTCCTGAGCATATCCATCATGTAACTTAGATGCAGAATTAATGTGTATTTGTCTTTAGTAATATATACAATGTCAGGACATTTATATTAGTAAACTGTGTTATATATTCATCTGGGTAAGGCACATTTGATTATTAGCATTCTGCTCCTGAGAAATAGGGCACCATTGCTTGTCTGTTGCCATGGAAATAAATTAGGAAGGATAACCTGCCTACTTATCAATTTTCGTTAATGCAATCAGCCTACCTGCTTAACCCATAAGTAACAATAGCAGATTTAAACTAAGTCAATAAAGCACAGTAACTCTAGGGGTGCCAGTTAAAATAAATAGGATAGAAAATTGCTGAAATAAAAAGTCTAAGTTATGTGTCATAGTTCTGATGTGCCCCATTAATATTACAGGATAAAGAATATTGCCATTTGAGAGGCCTTTAACAGTGGAATTACCATCAACTAATAAGTATTGAGAGGAGAAGCAACTAAGAAGTCAAGAGGGATGTCATAAAACACAATTGCCCTCTTACTGTGTTGAAACTGTTTTAGCTGTATGTGTTAAAATTGGAAACTAAGGAATATCTAAATAATATATTTAATTGAGTACTAAAATGTAAAGTCTACAAATTCAGAATTTGTGGTTCTTTAACCTGTATTAGCATGAAGTAAACCTTTCTGTGACCTAAGAAGAAATAAAGCTTATTAAGTCAATCAATAGAAAGTTACAAGGTCAATAAGATTGTTAACCAGGAAAATATACTCATTTTTAAGTCTGAAGACCAATTTCTATTCATCACAGCAGGTCCAAATAGCTGAGAAATAATTGGTGCTTCCTCCTTTGAATCAGACTGACCTCATCCTCAATGCCTATAAATTCCTGAGGTATTTACAAAATGCATACTATCAAGCAAATCAACAGCAAATACACACACATTTATTTTCCAAAATGAAAAGAAAAATTACTTGACTACCAGTATGGTGTATCTTAAAAGGTTAAGGAAAAAATTTTCTTTTAACAGAGATAAAGTCTAATATTTGAAAAATTATGTTTGACTTTAGGTGATAAGAATATAATAGAAAATGAACATTTAGCCTTATTTTTAAATTTGGTTTTATTGTGGTAAGAATAATTAACATGATTTTAAGTATACAATACATTGTGGTGCAACAGACCTCAGGAGCTCCTTCATCTTGCTTAACTGAAACTTTATGCCCGTGGTTAGTAACTCCTCATATTCCCGTCCCACCAGCCCTTGACAATCATCACGTTTTTTATTTTCCTCTTCGAATATATTTCATTGCTGAAAGAATATAAAATATTCAGAAAAGCAAAGTTTAATGACTAATCATTATGGCACTCATACTAGCAACAGATTAATAGTAAAACATTAGAATTAAAACCAAGTCATTTATTCTAATTTTGCCAAAAACATAATCTCAAAACCCCAAACTTGTTTTAGTTATAATTTGTAGTTAATTGTATTATAATATCTCATTGATGATCAATAGAGAATAAAAGAAAACAAAAACAGTCATTTTATCTTCACACTAAAAAGGAGGAGATTATCTAGCACAGGATCTTCCCTTCTATCTATTCCTATTTGCCCAGTCAGATCTGTGCATAACGATGGCTGCAGCATCACTAATACTGAAAGGACAACATGCGTAGGTAGTCACTAAGTGTTTATTATGTGAAATGGCCCAAGGTGAAGCCTTAAATATACATGATCTCATTCAGTACCAAAATAAAATAATAAAGATAAATCTTTGTATTAATCCTTTCAATAGGAAACTGAGTCGATAGGACAATGAGTGGTAAATGGGATAGTAGAACTAGAATCTAAATCAGAATTACTTGGTTGGATATCTGAAGATGTAAGTTCCTTTCCCTAACTGCTTTAATAAGAAATATGCAATAATAGTGGTGCTAGATATTTTTTAAAGAAATTTATGCAGAAATTATGCTTACTAGAGTAGAAGTATATGTACATATATACCATATTTTTCCATGTATAATATGCATTTTGCCCCTCAAATTTGTGAGGGAAAAATAAGGATATGCACTGTAGACAGGTAGTACTAATTCCATATCTAATACATGTTTTTAATTCTTTTACTTATGCTTCTAAGTTAAAAGTGTAACTCTAGAAATCAATAATGATATCCAAATGCAAAATAATACCCTGGAATATGATAAACGGTTCTTTTAATATAAAAATAATGTATACATAAAATTTCTTGTACCATAATGTTAAAAATAAATGCTAAAATTATTTTATAATACAAAAAATCTAAATATAAACAAATAAAATTTGAATTAAAAAATTAAAAGAAAAGATTTTTCCCCTGAAGATTTGGGCCAAAAGCATGGATACATATTATACACAGGAATACATTATACATGGGAAAATACAGTATATATGGATTGTGTATGTATATATATTTATATATACATATAAACAATATACATATTGTTTTATGTAATTGGTTTTTAAAGAGAAGACAGGAGAAGAAATATACATTTGTACTGCCTTTTACAATTACATAATTACATTTACTGGTGTTCTCTTTGTGTGTGTACATGCATGTGTATTTAAATTACTGCCTAGGCTAACTTGCTGTCAGCCTGAAGAACTTACTTAATATTTCTTATAAGTCTCCTAGTAACAAATTTACTCAGTTTTTGATTGTCTGGTAATGTTTTTATTTCAACTTAATTTTTAAAAAATAGTGTGCCTGCAAATAGTATTATATGACTGTTTCTATGAACACATTGAATATGATATGTTATTACACTGCCATCAGGTCTCCAATGTTCAACAATGTGCTACAGCATTAATTAATCCCCAGACAAAACCAATTAAATTTGGACTTTTTCGCAAGAATAATTTGAGATCAGTGTTTGACACTTTTTCTGACCCTACATGGATTCCTTCTAGTCACTTATTTCTGTTTCTCTCAGACGAAGCAATTGACATATAATTTGCCCAGTGAAACTACTAATCTCTTTCCAATTCTCTTTCACCACAACTTTGACTGTTTTTGTTGTCTTAGGCTTGAACTTCTCAACACTTCATTGCAAATCCTGTTCCTTTGCAAAGAGATTAAGAGCTGTCTGTTTTATGACTTGCTTCTCCTCCCAGAAAAATGTCTCACAGACACATCCCTGGAGCTGAGATGGGGACAATGTGGTGCTCCTCTGAATGACACAAGTGCTCTTTAGTAACTGAATGCTCCATGGTTGGGGCGTGCAGAAGGAAATAGCTTGAGGTTTTCTTGCCTGACTCCTGAAGCATGGAATCACAAATTTAGGAGTTAGGCAAGACTGATCCGAGCCCCAGTATTCTTACTAGTGCCATACCTCAGGTAGAAATTCCATCCCACAATTTGAGTGTAGGTAAAAGAAGGGAGCCTATACCCCTCCAACATGCTCACTCGTAGCTTAGCCTCAGCAACACAGTGTAGCTGTGGTCAGAATAACAAGGCTCGTGTCCTGTCCCTCCTGGGAAGGTATCCCTGTAACTGGGAACTTGAGGCAGAGTTAGTATTCTTGGTTACAGTTATCTGGAGTGGAGTTTCTACTCTGCTAAGTATAAAGGAGCAAAGGAGGGAGTGAATGTTAACCCAAATACCATGGATTCTCACTGTTCTTAGAGTATTTTAGATTTTCTTGAACAAATGTTTCTGTATTGTCTGTATGTCCCTGAGACATTTCCTGAAAAATTGAATAATTGTTTTAAAATAATTATCTCCAGTTTTACTGGAGAGAAAATTCACAGAGTTCCTCATTCTGTCATGCTTTAAGTCCCTTTTAAATGTAATGTTCAATGTATTAAAAAACCTTAGAAACAGAGATTACTATATGATATGATGAGAGTGTGTTTTACCTTTAATAATTTGAAAGCAGCAGTGCTCAAAGGAGATACTACCCTGAAAAAATAAGTCTTTAAGACTGGCAACTACTTAGTAGCTTATATCTATGGGATTTTCTTTCAAGATAAATCTCCAACGTCTTAATTGATGATAATGCATGCCTCCAGGTTCAAAGCTCTATGATTGGTCTTCTGGTTTCCCATTTCCAAAATCTAATATGTTGATGAATCAAATAATTAAATTTTAAATAATGGAATGCTCTATTTAAGATACATTTAAGCTCATTATCTTGTTTTATTTGCTTGGTTGTTTGATTTTCTTTTTATAATCTGGAGAAAGTTAAAAAAAAAAAAAGCAAGGTAACACATTATTTCCTTGGGGGACAAAAAAAAAAAATAGTTTTGCCAAATTTGGGGTTGGTGGAGCGTACTTTTTAAAATGGTATATGCAGCAAATTAGAGGAATAGAAGATACAGCATTTCTTTTTTAAATTTTAAATCTTGGGTACCACTGCTTTTAATAAATAAACTATTGGGTTTGTTTTGGAAAATAAGTTATATTACAGCAACATAGGTATTTTAATGACTAAGTGTAATTAATCATTGAAAGTATTAGGCCTGGGGCAGCAAGATATCAGTGGTAGAAAGCAAGATCAGTGTTAATGATTTATGTCAACGTAGTTGATTTTTGGCTCTACCACATCTGGTTCCACAATAATTGAATAGAATGGCATTCTAATTATGTTTGAGAATTTGATATTGGCGTATAGAAGATTTATTTTTTATGGAAGATTTTTAAGATAGGATCATCTATGTTTACTATTTTGCTAAAATATTTGCCCATATTTTCAGAATGGCTTCTGAAAATATGAGGTCTGGACAATGACATATACAATATTTTATCTGAGTGTTATGATTGTATTATCATAATTAACATGTATTGATATGTACTATACTAAGCACTTTATATGCTTGATATCAGTTAATTGTTAACAATTTTGTGATGTAGATATTTTTCATTATTACTGATAAAGAATTGAGTTCTAGCAAGATTAAGTAGTCCATAGGCACACAGAAAGTCTTCAAAGGCAAACAGAGACGTCAAGACTTTGAGTGTGTAGGCAATCACTATTTACATAGTATTTTAATTCGTCTTAAAGGTACAGGTATAGCATATCACAAAACATAAACAATCCAAATAGCATCCCTCAGCCAATTTAGAGGCAACAGAGAAATGTATGTATATCTGTATAATTCATATGCTATTACATAATTAACATTTTAATTTATAACATATTACATCTTGTGCTGCCTCAGTTTTAAAGACTGATTATATTTAAAATCTTCTGTAATATATTTTATCTTTCTTTATGAACTTCAGGAAATTTTTAAGTGCCTAATGATAACAGGAGATTTGTTATGGAATATAATTCAATTTTGTATAATAATGAACTGTTTCTTAGCAAAATAATCACTTTTCACTTATTCTGAAGTACATTTAAATTTTTAAAATAGATGCAAATTATTATTAATATGTTTTACATTAATGTGTAAAACTATTAATATAATTTATCATACTTGAGAATTCTTTCATGTAAAATGTAATAAGTATAAAGTTCTGACTATAGAAAAACAAGAGGTTGATTAATAATTGAAAAATAATGTGATACCCCAAAAATATGGACAGCAGAAGCCTTTTAAGCTGAACAGTTTTATTTCTAGTAATTATACAAGTATCATGTGGCAGCCAGGATGTTAATGAATACAACCATAGAATAAAATAAAACTCAAAATTATTTCCCCTCTATTGCCTCAAGATGTTTTAAAACTAAAACATAATTAATCCATAATTACTAGATAAAGGTCAATTAAAAAAACTGACATTAACGGAAGTCCAAATATCCAAATAGCAGAATTAATATATTTACTAGAAAGTTTAGACATTTTAGCTTTAGGCCCAACAGCTGACTTGCTAAATTCTAAATAATCTTAGAAGTTACATGCTTCATAGCAGATACACACACACATATAGAAATATTACAATGTATAATAGATTTTATATATGATATATAGATGCAAAAATCAACATTTATATATAAAAATTTTTACATATATAAAATCGATAAATATATTTTTACATATCTCTTAAATTCTTTGCTTAAATCCTGGCAACTAAATATGCATCTTATCAATACTCATGAGTTAATAATGTGTCTTAATAGAAAAACTGTTAACCCTCTTTCAGAAAATAATGTCTCAAATACAGAAACAAATTGGCATATAAAAGATAAAGGGTACAAAGAAATATTCATATGCACTGAAAACAGCATTCCAGTATTTGAAATGAATATATATTTATAGAGTCACCAAATCAGATGTGTTGATGAAAATAAATGTTTGCATATTCCAGCTTCCTCAAAAAGCCTAGGGATTTTTCAGAGAAATGTAAGTTTTATCTACTGTAAATGTATTTGCCTTAGTTAATTCCTTCTTATGGAGTTCAGAATACCTTATGGAGCGTCTCTGATGTTCTTGAACTTAAGCACATGAGAATTCAATATTTCTCTATAGACATTAATTTTGTTTACAAAGATCTTGGGAAAGAGCATAGTATTTGAATTTATCTTGCCTTACTTGCTTTCACACTTTCCATTAATTTTGCAGACATGCATAATAAGTTAGACATAAATATGCCTCAAAACAATCTAGCTGTATAAATGATCATATTCATAGGTTTATGTTTCTATTTTCATTTGATCAAAAATAGATGCAAAGATGGTTACAAAATAGTCACAGGGATGTAAAGTACAACATAGGCAACATAGTAATGTTGCAACAACTATGCCTAGTGTCGGTTGGGTACTAAACTATTCAGGGAGATCACTACATAAATTATATAATTTTCTAACTACTATGCTGTATACCTGAAAGTAACATAAAGTAATACTAAATGTCAACTTTCACTGACATAATAAAGAAATAACTAAAATAAATAAAATGAAGCAATTGTTGATAAAAATTAGATGCAAAGAGCAAAAAGCCTTGTAAGAATTAGAAATGAATGTGTAATATATAGCGTCATAATGACCTCTGATTCTTTTTGCCATACACACACTTTTACTCTATACCTAGATTTTCTTGTTGTTCTGCAGAAGTTTTTTTCCTCAAAGGCCACGTATTTGATTTCATGAATTCTGCTGTCTGGTGCATATACATTTAGCATCATTATATCTTCTTGGTGGATTTATCTTTTTATTATTAAGTAATGTCCTTCTTTGCCTCTCATAATTTTAACAAGTCCAATGAACTAGAACATGGTAGGGTATTTAGTGGCCAAAACTGGAGCTGGAAGCCACGGATATCTTCAGTCTTCTGAAACTCCTTCCATCACTCTTTCAGTGCTTACCAAGAAGAGATTGAAGGAGAAGCCTTTCTAATTCCTATGATTAACATTAAACTAGATAGTGATGGATCAAATGATTTCATACAAAAGAAATTTCATGTTAAAGCATTCATCTTAGGCTGAACCAGGTTGATTTATCCATAGATAATCAATGTCTTAAGGTAAGAACTGTGTTATTGTTGATTTATTATTGCTAATTATAAACCATATCAAGTATAATGATTACTAATATTTTAAATGTACTTGTGATGTGGTAACATCTTATTAACCTATTTGAAATATAAAAATGTTTTTTAAAATTATAGAGTTGTAATAAGATTTTGTAAAATCATCATAAAAATTAAAACAAACAAAAACAGATAAAATGACAGATGTAAGTTTTAACATATTTATAATTACCTTAAATGTAAATAGTTTAAATACTGTAATGAACTGAATATGTTCAACCAGAATTGAATCCCTACACCTAATGTAATGGTATGAGGACATCAGTCTTTGGGGAGTAATTAGGATTAAATGAGGTCATATGGGTAGAGCCTGCATTAATGAGATCAGCGCCCTTATAACAATCACAGAACATTTGCTTCTCTGCTCTACACTGCACAATGTGAGAATACAAGTCAGCAGTCTGCAGCTCAGAAGAAGGGCCTCACCAGAATTTGATCATGATGGTGCCCCGATCTCAGCTATTCAGCATCCAGATTTTGAGAAATGCATTCCTGTTATTTATAAGTCATCTAGTCTAAGATATTTTGCTATAGCAACCCTAACTGACTAAGACATACACAAATTTAAAGATAAAGATGGCTAGACTAGATTGAAAATCATGAGCCATGTATATGCTATCTATAACAACATAGGTAGGTGTAAAGTAAAAGGACAGAAAATGATAGGTAGTGCTAACTTTAATATAAAAAAGCAGTAGTGGCTTGATAAATATAAGATAAAGTAGATATCACAGCAAATAAAATTATGAGAGGCAAAGAAGGACATTACTTAATAATAAAAAGATAAATCCACCAAAAAGATACAATGATACTAAATGTATATGCACCAGCCAGCAGAATTCATGAAATCAAATACATGAAACATAAACTGATAAAAATGAAAGTAAAACAGTCAGATCTAGAATTATAACTGGAGAATTCAAAATCCTATTTTCAGCATTTCATAGAACTAGGCAGAAAATTAGCAAAGATATGGAATAAATGAAGAATACCATCAAACAATGGAATATAATTGACAAATATAGAACACCATGTGACATTATGGGATATTTAATGTGCTGGGTCATAAAACAAACTTCAAAAAATTTTAAAGAATTAAATCATATAGAGTAAAGTTTCTGACCATAATATAGTATAACTGGAGATCAATAACAAAAACAATAAAAAATTATCCAACAATTGGATATTAAATATCACATTTTTAAATAATCCATTGGTCAAAGAGGAAGTCTCAAAAAATTTAAAGAACATAGATATGAACGAAAATACAACATAACAAAAATATGTGAGATATAGCTGCCGAAAGGAACATTTATAGCATTAAATATTAAATAAGAAAAGAAGAAAGGTCATAAATCAATAATCTAGATTTCTACCTTAGGATAATCATAAAAGAGGAGCAAAAGAACCCCAAATCATGTCGAAGAAAGAAAATAACAGATAACAGAAATGAGTGAAATTGAAATCAGGACTACAGTACATATAATCAGTGAAACCAAGCCTTGATTCTTCGAAAACATCAACAAAATTAGTAAACCCGTAGCAAGACTCACAAGTCAAAATCTTCATATTACCATGAACCCAATGAGCTTTTCAGAAACTGGGCAAAATATATTTACCAAATACTATTATGTTTGGCAATGCACAGTAAAACTTCAACATATTGAAGTGTTGTTTACAAACTGGGCTCCAGAAGTTTCTAAAAGGGGCAATGATGTTGCCTGAGCCCGTGGCATGTAGCTGAGACAAGGGTTATACAAGGACTCAGTAATACGCACTTCACTTCAGGACCCTTCCGTATCCCCCATAACCCTAAGCCACCTGTCCTTAGAGAATGGTGGAAAGGCTTTTAGATAACTCAGTTATGGTAACATCTAGATGATAATATGTTAAAGGACTGGGTAGAATCACAAGATCATATGCTCATTATAAGATATATTTTACTATTTTTTTATAGAAAAGATTCACAGGTCTGAAAATTTTAAAAATGAAATGCACGTCTCCTTAAATTATTACTTCGAACAATTCACCAGTCAAACTTTTGCTTTTTATCCCTTTTAATTTGGCCATTACTGGCTCATAGATGTTATTTCCCAAAGAGAAATGCTTGTACCAGGGCTACAACAATGACCTCATTAAATTAAAAGTGGAGACTTGCATTTACCATTATGGAATTCTCATATTAGTGAAATGATAGGCAAGGAAGGTGGCTAGTGTGCTGGCTAGTATGACTGACTGCGATGATCAGGTGAAATTGGATTATTGCACACAAGTCAGAGACCACAGGTAGTTTTTCTGCAACATCAGAGGTCATCTGAGTTACCTCTGTAAAATTACTGTCTATGAGAAAAGTAAATGACAGCATTTCAAAACAGGCAGGACTACTTACTAATGGGATAGCTCCATCATAAATGAAGTTTTGCATTATTCCATTAGACAAGTAATCATGATCAGCTCAAGTGATTTATGAGAGAAAAGAAATAATAGAATAGGTAAAAGATAGGAACTGTAAGTATCAAACACCACCAATATTTTGGGTAGGAATAACATAGCAGCTCTGTTGGATCCTACTCAATTAATGTTTTTTTTATTGACTTTATGTCAGTTTTCTTATTACAGAGAATATTAACTTGGATCACATTTTTTATGATGAATTCTGGCAGTTTTCTTCTCTATAAAATTACTATTTCATACTTTACAAATGATTTTTGTGGAAGATATTCTAAGATTCTAAAAAATATACTGTTTCTCATCAAATTTTGTTTTCATAAATTTTAACATGCACGGATAAGTCTTACTCAACAAAACCAATTATTATGATGGATACCAAATGGTGATGTCTTAAAATTTCATCATTTTTTCTACATATTTGGATGGCATATTACTGTATGGAAAAAGTTTTCCTTCCTATTGTTTCATTGATATCTGTATAGAGTCACAAATTCCAATTATTGTGTAATATTTATAGTATACTATACTATTAATATTGTAGTAATATATAACTACTGTCATTTATTTTGATATTAAAATCATCCTAAATTTGGCCAATTTAAATCTTCAAGAGCCTCCTGTATCTTTTATATTAAAAATATTTGAATCATTCTTTGAGCATTAACTTAACTTTCTAGCACAATGCTCTCCACTCTCCTCTTACACTTTCTCTGTCCTGGCTCTTGAATCAGCCATTTTTTTTTTTTTTGGAGGAGCTATTTTTTTCTTTTGTTGGAGAATGATATTTAAAAACTAATGTCTTGGTCCTGTGTATGCTCATCTCCATAAAAATATTATCATTTCTAGGCCTTTTTGTATACTGAGCGAGAAATTCTATCTATATCTATTTCTGTGTCTACCAAGCTGATTCCTGCAATTTTAACAAAATACCATACATCTCCTTTTCATGTAATTTCACTTCTCAAATGGTTAAAACACATGGTTCTCAGGTTTTGCTTATTGGCTAGTTTCTAGCATAGACAGAAAGCAGTTTCAAGGGCAAACTAATACCATGTTGAAAAATGAACACATTACATAGAGTTTAGTAATGTTTATAGTTCTTTCCATCTTTGGAGTCAAAAAAATATAGAAATAATACTTGGATTAGTTCTGTTCTTTTTTTTATTTGAAACATATTTATTTATCCCTTTATATAGTCTATGTTAAAGATTTTCCTCCTTATCTAATTTTTTTTTGGTAAAATGTTAACACAGTTTCAAAACTTAAAGCCTCACTAAAAAAATTTTCCTCAGAAGTTACTTTCCTGATCACCTCAACCTTGTTCCCATCTAACTAATGCGCTTGATTTCTGATTTACACATTCTGTTTCTCTTTGCAAAATGAACAAATGCATGCATATTTTTATATTTTCCCTTCATTTTCTAATATTGTATACACGCTTTCCCTCTTTCTTTCTTGATGAATCTTACCAACTTTGGCCAATTCCTGGTATTTTCAGATTGTGCTTTTGGTTATGTTATTCCACTCTGTTTTTGCTTTGCTTACTGTTACTTTTTAAATTTATTGGCGTTTTTTTATGTTACTTCCTTAGGTTTTGCTATACAGTTTTTTCTAAATGATTGATTTGACTGGCCAAATTATTGATATTTTATTATTTTTTTATTTGTTAATATCTACAAAGATTATTCTTGTTTCACTTCACAGAATTCTCACTATTGTTCAGTCCTATTCATGGTATAATGTCCTTTTTGCCTAGACTTATTTTTATTAATTTTAAAACAAACATACAAGTTTTTGTGAGGCCTTAGTTTATTCTCTAAATTAATTGTAATATTGCATGCAAAAAAAATTGGCATGGTACTTATGTAATTGTTCTTTGAACTCATTGAGACCTTTGCAGATTAACATGCAGCAATTTTTTGTGACAATTCTGTGTAGATTTGAAGAAAAATAAAAAGATATTTTCTAGATATTTGGTGTCAGCATTCTATATCCTTTGATAAAATTTTTGAGCTTCAAATCTTGTGTAATCAAGAATCTTGTCTTGCCTGCTTTATTAGTTTCTAAAAATGTTTTATAAATTACTGTAATCATTGAGAAGTTATCAATTTGTCCTAATATTTCTGGAACTATTTATTTTTATGGGACCACTACTTATTATCTATATTCAATATTTTCTTAGTGAATTTTACTTATATTATTAATTATCTTCTTTATATTTAATAATACTTTTTGTCTTGAAAGGTACTTTATCTAAAATTTTTAAAGTTAAACTCATTTTTTTTAACTTGATATATACGCATGCCATTTCTAAATATTTTTAGAAAACTGAATAGGATATGAGGCAGCTGCAAAGTGAATTATCACAGGAAGCATATTTATGTGAACACTTCCTAGGCTGAAAAATAATAGAACATTGTTAATACCACAGATACCCCCTCAACACCATTCCCTATTAGGATCTCATTACAACCCAATACAACAACGATTCTTACTTCTAATTTATAGTTTGTATTTGTTTGTTTTTGTACTTTAGAGAAATTATATGTTACATATAATTTTACACTGGCTTTTTCCAACATTGTATTCATGATGTTTTCCATGTTGTGTGTAACAATACTTTGCTTATTTTCATTGATATATATTCTTGTATGACTATATCAGTTTATTGTTTCTAACATTTTGAAAGTTAGTTCTTTTCTACTGTCAACTACTATACTTAATCCAGAAGTGAACATTCTTAAAGGTTTTCACATGCAAACATTCCTGTCGATAACAAAATGAAATCACTACATCATGCAGTATTAGATGGTTTAAACTTTCATAAGTAATGCCAGAACTGTTTTTCCAAGTGGTTATGTACCACTAGTATGTATATTTTTTAAGTTACTAAACATCCTTGTCAAGACTTGATACTGTCAGACTTTTATAATTCACATTTCCCTGATTATTAATAAAGTAGAATTTTTAACATGTTTATTGGCCATTGAATTTCCCTCTCTGGTAATGTTCCTATTGAGCACTCTTGACATTTTTCTAAGGGTTTCTGTATTTTTTTGCCTTTGTGGAAATTTATGGTAAAAGCTGGCTACAAATATCTTTTTCCATTATGTGGCTTGCCTTTTCACTTTTGTACTTTTAATTTTATGTATTCTTAATTTTAATGTCATCCATGAACCAATCTTTTTTTTATGGATAATGCTTGTTTGTGTCCTATTTGTGTGACATACCACATGTCCTGGTATGCTTGAAACATTCTTGGATGACGCCTCAACATAACTGCTAATCATACTTCTTTTCACTCTTAAAATATGTTCTGGATAAAGGAGTAGGTTACCTAGTTTTTCTGTGTTGAAGAAATCTTTAACTCAAGGCCATAATTATATTTTCTTATATTATTTGTTTAAAAATGTGTTGTTTTCTCTTCTACAATTTAGATGAACAGTCCATTCAGAATATTTATTTATGTGGTTGAAGGGAGAGTAAATTTTCTTTATCTTTTTAATTTCTATATGATTAACCAATTGACACCATACTATTTATTGAAAATATTATCCTTTTCTATCTCTTTATATTGACATTTATTTGGTAAATAAACTAATCCTACAGACTTGAATCTGTTTCTAATCTATCCAGTTTCATTGATACCTATATATTCTGGAGTCAAGGCCCTGATGACTTACTCTTTTTTGAATTTATTGCAGTGACTTTGGTTAGTAAAATTATATGGGATTCAAGTATACAGTTTTATAAAACATCATCTATATATTGCATTGTGTATGTTCACCACCCAAAGTCAACCCTCCCATCACCATATTTTTGACACCCCCCTTTCCTCTTCTACCACTCACCTCCCTCTACCCCTGGTAACCATTACACTTTTCTGTGTTTTTTGTGTCTAGGAGTTTTTGTTTGTTTTGTTCATTTGTTTCTTTGAATTTTATATGCCACATATGAGTGAAATTATATGGTTTTCAACTTTTTCTGTCTATTTCACTTAACATGATAATATAAAGATCTACTTAATATAGATTTATATTGAGCTTTGGTATCCAGGAAAGCAAAAAAAAATTTTTTACCATGGTTATCTTAAAAAATGAATTGACTATTCTTGATTATATTTTCTTAAGGACTTTGAGATTTTTTTTTAAATTCTGAACTTGCATTATTTTAAAAAATGATGAATTTGCATTATTTTAAGAAATAATAAAAACGTTGAATTTTTTTATGGAGATTACATTGAATCCATGTTTAATTTGGGAAATATTTGATATCTTTACAAGTTTAAATCTTTCATTTCAAGAACACTTATATTTTAACAGTTTCGAAAATCTACAAGATCTATATGTTCTCTTATTTTTATTTCTGATGTTGACTTTTTGTCTTTTTTTATCTTTCTTATTAGGTCACATTGCAAAGAACTATTTTAAGATTGTTGGTTCTTTTTATTGTACATTTGTTTTATGATTCATTAATTTCTACTCTTATTCTTCCCTTCTTATATTTTTGGGACTTTATTTTTTTCATGTTCTAACTCTTAAGATGTATGTTTAGCTCAATGTTTCAGATTTTTTCTTTTCTGAAATACAAATTAAAGCCATAAATTTTTCTTGAAGTACAATTTATCTGTATCTCCTAAGTTTCAAAGTGTAGTAATTCATTATAATTAATTTAAATATTATTATTCTAATTTTGATTTTATTTTTATCCTTGGTTTATTTGGAAGTACATTTCTTAATTTTCAAATTATAATTTTGTTAGTTATCTTTTTAAATTTATTCATAGCTTAATTGTAGCCATAAAACATACTCTATCATTTTACTCCTTTTTAATTAATTGAGACTGGAGTTTTGGTGAAGGATACATTCCAATTTATTTTATGTTTCATGTACAATTTAATTATGAAGGATCTTGCTTTTATGAGTATGTAAACTCAAGTATATCAAATAAGTTAAATTAGCTCATCACATATTGAAATTTTCTATATTCTTGTTGAATTTTAGTCACTTTGTTACTAAAAGAAGTAATTAAAATCTCTCACTGTAACTATAGATTTGCCTTTTAGTTTTGTAAATATTTGTTGTAAGTATGTAAGTTGGTTCATAAAACTTAGAGTGTTTATGTTTTATGAAATTAATAGTTATCATTCTGATGTTTCTTTTTCTTACATGTCTGTGTACTTATGTGCATGTGTGTGCATTTGTGTGTATACTATAATAGCTGTTGTCTTTTAACTGGCACAGTAGTTGAGTTAAAATTATGTAGTTACTCATTTGTTTGAATTTAAACCTACCACTTACTGTTTGCTTTTTATTTGTCCCACCTGCCTTCTGTGCTGCTGTTTCTTTTTTCTCTTCTTTAGGATGATTTTGTGTGTGTGTGTGTGTGTGTGTGTGTGTGTGTGCGCAATTGTTTCCCCTCTAACACTTCAGGAATATGTTACCCTTTCATTATTGTTTAATTCTTAGCCAAGGGATTACAACATGCATTCTCCATGCCTTATGACTAATATTCATGTGTACTTTTAGCTTATTCCTGGGCAATGTAAGCAACTTGGAAGAATTTAAATCACTTTCTCCGAAATTATGTATCATTGCAGTCATATTTAATTTGGTATATCTTTTAAATAAAACAAGTCATCATTATTGCCTATGTAGCCAACATTTATTTAGATTTACTCTCTTCATTCCTCTGAGTTTCCACCAGGGATTGTATGGTTTATATGTAAATACTTATTTAGTATATTTTTTAGTATAGCCTCATTGTTGGCAATGAGTTCTCAAAATTTTAATTTGTCTAAAATGTCTTTACTGGCTTTCAGTTTTTCTCATCCATTTGCTGAGGAATAGTTTATAAACAATATGTTGCATCCATTTGAAGTATTTCACTTTTTGAATTTCTACCGTTGTCAAAAACCAATAAAAACCCATTAAGTGGTGAACTTATTATACATCAAGTTGACAATGCACTGTAGAATTGTATGCCTGAAACCTATGTAGTCCTTGCTAACAGATGTCACCCCAATAAGTTTAACAATAAAAATGAATTTAAAAAAAAACAATAAAAATAGCACCAAAATTAAGGTACAGAATTTTTGCTTCACCCTCAAAATATTACCCATGCCTTTGTGTTCCTGGCCTAGGCAAATTAGGTTACTTTGCATATTACATAAATTACAGCTTTTCCTTTTTATGGTCTGGCTCTGAATCCTTCCTCTGCTTCTAATGTAATGGATCCAATAAGCAAACACCTACTTTTTAATAACAAATATATTTTTCCTTTGAGGGAAATGTTATTTTAGGATTTATATTAATCTATAATATTATCTTTAAACATTTCTCCAATAGTTTGTTATTTTATCTTAATATTGTGAACTACTCTGAAATCTTACAACTTATCTTACAATAATTTGCACAGATTCATAATACCTACAAAGTTAACATGAGATCTATAAATTCTTTAACAATGTAAGAAAAATACTATGAGTATAAAATAAGATCTATATTATAAAAATAGAAAAAAATTTATATTATGTATACTTTAAGATCGATATAAGACAAATGAATTTTCAGACAAAAAAATTTCTGTTATCTAGACAGAAATACTAGAGTATCATGAATCTGTAAGAGTTTTTTGTAGCATTCCAAATGAATTCAGTGTCTCTAAAACTGATGTTATTTAAAAATTTATGTTATAATAAAATGATAAAAGACAGATAATATATGAACTTATATGCTAATATATATATATATACATATATATACATATGTGTATGCGTGTGTGTGTGTGTGTGTGTGTGTGTGTGTGTGTGTATATATAAATTTTATCTCAGTGCCTCAGTATTTATTTGGCAGATATTTTCAAACACCTTCTTTGTTTCAGAAACTGTTTTAGGTGTATATAACAAATATACACCTAGATAAACAAAAAAGACAAAAATTTCTGCCTTCCTGAAACATTCTAATGAGGAAATATAAACCATAAATAGTATGATAGGCAAATTTTGTAATATTGATAGAGACATAATAGTTGTAGGAAAATAGAGCAAATAAGGGAAATGAAGAGAACTAACAGAATTGCAATTTGAATAAAATGGTTTGTCATTATTGAAAAAGTGACCATTTCTGAGGAAAAGGTGTACTGTATGTGATAAACTTAAAATACCCAGGAAATCAGACTGGAGAACACGTGTTGCACTTGTTACATCTGAATGTGAAGTGAACCTGTGGTTGTTACATCAGTGACCCGGACATCCTTTGAAGCTTTCACATTAAGAAATAAGTACTTAATTAATAACAGCTGCAGGAGACACACTATAAAATATTTATAATCTGTTTTACTATTTTCAAATAACCAATTACATCATAGAAATATGAAGAAACTATCAAATTTAAAATATGAAGAAACTTCAAATTTAAAATATGAAGAAACTATCAAATTTAAAATACTATGTCTTTGATATGGATCAAACAGGCCACAAAAACAACAGAAATGAATGTACTCAACTTGCGCATGCGCGTGCACACACACGGAGTAAAACTACGTAACTGATCTTACTACTTTAATATGTTGTTAATAAAAACTCTGATTTTGATTATAGGCTGAGAGCAAAGTGTAGAAATAGTTTGGTTATTAACTTGCCTCATGGTAAACTTACTGTCTTGTTCAGATTTTCTAATTCTTTGTGGGGAATTGTATACGTGGCCATTAAATTAAAACAAAATGTTGCACTTTTTTTGGTAAAATATGGATTAGAAAAAATTATTTCTACATGATTACAGTCAAGACTAATATTTTATTTAAAATTTTCAGATATTTAATTTTCAACATTGACAAGTATTCATTTCTTATGTTCCAAAGCAAAATAATACATTTTCTTTTAAAACAAAATTAGCCTAATTTTACATTATTTTAAATTGAACGTTTTTGTGGCAAGTCCCAAATACATAAGCACTTCAGCTGACACCTTCTCTATAAGAAATATTCATTGAGTTGTGTTTGAATACCATATATCAAATGAACTGTAAGTGTCCTCATTATTCATGAATCAGACAGCACCCCAAGTGTACTCAGCATTAAATTGCTTTTGGACCATCTATAATCTCTAAAACTGTCTCCTCCCAAAATACATTTTGCAGAGAAACTCAATTTGAATTCTGCATTTACCGTAACAACACACAAGAGTCTATAGATAGGTTTGAAGGTCACTTTGACATTGTTACTTTAAAACTTTGCTATATTTGTAGAACAAAACCCAGGAATGTTCTGCACATAGCTAATTAAGATTTTTAAAATGCATGCTTGACCATTTTCTAAATAATGTAGTAAAATCACCCTTTTATTAAAAATAGATGCTTTTTCTTTCTAAAACAGAAACAATATAAAGCTTTGAAAGCTACAAGCAGAAAGCCATGAAATGAGTCATCAGCTGTGTTCAGTTACAGTGGCTTTATCTGTGACTGTGTGTGAAAAACCACTCACAAAAAGCCAGCAAAAGTGCAGCCAATTGCTGAGAGCTAATCATGTTGGGTTATTCTTGGAGGAGCCTGGTGTTTGTAGGGTGCACTGATAGTTACCAATTATTGCCTCTACTTGGCAAAATGAATGGGTCTCAACAGCTATCTCGAAGGTGTTTTCAGCAAGAACTATATTTAAACTGCTGACACCAGTAATTGTGTCTGGCTTGCCCAATCCTGAGTTTGATCTTAAGTGTTTTACAGTATGTAGTCAATTGTGCTTAACTTGGGTTTTCAGTGTCCAAGAAGTGGGTCTGATAAAAACCTTTCACTAAAACGCATGCTTTATAGTGTTCTTTTTTAAACTATCTAATTTCTATTGAGTATCATAGTAATGAAAGGAATGTTTTCAGTATGGTTGCTTCTGAAACACTTAGGTATAAATTTGTAACATTAAATAATGTTTAATCCTCATAGAAAGGCACTCAAGTGCATAATGATATCTATATTTGGTTTTAAACTGGTAATTCGTAGTTGTTGAGCTACAATAATAAATGTGCCTTGGGAAAATATAATCAGTGAAAGGAATGAATTTGTTTTATTTCTGTTGATTACCTTGAAGGTACACAACATAAATGAAAATATTTTATTGTCATTTTGCCATTATAGGAAATAAAAAACTCTTCTTCCTTGTTTTAAGTTTGTTGCCGTGATTATTGTCATTAACTATGTGTCAAAGAAGCTTATTACTTTTTGTTGAATATGCCTACTTCCAATTTTTCCAAAATACAAGTAAAAATTAAAGGAAAAGAACAAATAAATGCTAGGAACATCTTGAATGAAAAGAGAAACATTATTTTTAAAGTGAATTTGAAAAATATCATGAATTAGGATACAAGGCGGAGGGCAAACGACCACTATCATTGTCACGTGATAAAAAAAGATCAAGGCCTGTGTCGTCCTCGCGGTGCTGGCCCATTTCCGTGCATGCCTCCCTTCTGTCATCAATGAAAACACGTGTAAGTTTCTTCATTTTTTTTCTCCTCCTTATTGGCTATTTTAAACTTCTATATTGACAATGACTTTCAGAGTCTTTATTATCATTTCACTGGAGACAATCTCAAGTTATGTTGAGTTCGTTTTGATGAAAGGTATTTTTACTTTCTGTTCATTTTGTTTTTAGCTGGCAAAACAAGGTAAGTTTAGGAAAAATGTAGAGTAATGAAGTTTTAAAATAAATGCTTTCCATAAAAGGATAATTTCCCTTGTTTGAAGTATTTAAATTATACCTAAATGTAAATATGACAATCTTTGATTCTATTAACTATCATAAATAATGCTAAACTATAAAAAACTATACTGACCATTTTAACATTATTTGATTAGATATTTCATTCTTCAATTCTTTTGGTCAATGATTTTTTAATTAACTAAATAGAAGAAATGAAAATTACATTAACATACATGGGTTTTGTTTTGGTTTGTTTTTTTTGGCAGTTGATTTGGGAATAAATGAGTTTTATACTTCAAAATATCTCCCTTGTAGAATGAATGTAGCCATGAAGATGTTCTCAGGGATTGTCTTTATTCACTGTGAAGATAATACAAGATGTGTTACATTTGGGTTCTTTAAATAGAAGCTATTTTAAAGCAACTCTTAATTGCCTGCTGGGATAATCTTGCATTCTAAATCTTGCTAATGCTTCCTCCAGTAGTGTGAGCCTCCCTGCCCCCATATTGCTAATGAATAACCATATTTACAAGACTCTCTCAAGACACTAAGAAGTTTGGTTTATTTAGGGTGAATTTACACAATAAAGTGTGTTTTCTATTTTAAACAGGAACAAGAATATGGTCTGATTAATACAGAAAGTAATGAGTACATTTCCAAACAGCCGAATCTCATGTCGTTTTAGCCCCTCGATCATTTGAGGAAACAAAATTTTGCATAAGAGTGAATCATGGCTTCCTTTTTTCTCAGTATTAGCATTCAGTTGAGCAATATTTTTTCCAGATGTATTTTATAACCATTAACTTCTTTGTTTAATAAGTCAGGCAGAAATCATTTTATCTTTTACATTTCTTAAAATACCATCCATCTGCACCTACCTCTGCAACTGAGTCATCTGTTTCTGCTGGGGATGGAAAATAAAACAGGTCCTCTGAAAAACAGTTCAGCTGTTTTATAAAAATTTAAACATACTCTTACCCTACAACCCAACAATCACACTCCTGTGGATTTATCTTAGAATCTTTATAGGAAAATCTTGATATGATGTTTATAACCACTTTATTTGCTATACCCAACAGGAAACCACACAAATGGCCCTCAAGGGGCAAATATAAAGGAGTTAATAAAGTCATGACACATCCTTACAATGGAAAATTATTCAGCAATAAAATAAACACATCAGGGATACACAAAACAACTTGGGTCATTTCAAGGACATTATATTTAATTTAAAAATTTTCAAAAATTTCCATACTATATTTGATTCCATTTATATCACATTCTTGAAGTGACAAAAGTATAGTGCTAAAGAACATAGGGAGTTCCCTGATGGTGTAGTGGCTTGGGGCTTCGGCGCTGTCGGTGCTGCGGCCTGGGTTCGGTTCCTGGTCCGGGAGCTATCCACATACCAAAAAGCAAAAAAAAAAAAAAAAAAGAACATATCACACAGAAATTGCTAACGGTTAGGATTAGGGTAAGGATGTGGCCTACAAAGATTATATAAGGAAGCTTCTTTTTAGTAATAGATTATTCTATGTCCTAATTGTGATTGTGGTTACATGAACCTACACATGTAATAAAATTTTCATGGTAGTACAGATCAAAACATCCATTCACACATACACACGAATTGGATACACAAACACCACCACGTATCATACCACATACACTACATAGACACACAGCACACAACACACACATACAACAGATATCACAAACACACACGCACACACACGCACACACACCACACATATATCTAAATGCATGCAACAACTGGTGAATTCTGAAAAATTCTGTTAAGGGTTTTATACCGGTGCCAGTTCCTTGTTAAAATGCACTAAGGTTAAGTAAAATGTTACCTGTGTGAAAAATTGAGTATAAGGTCCCAGGAAATCTCTTCACTATTTTTTCCACTTGTGATTCTTAAATTTTTTCAAACACTACCCATTTCACTTCATCTCTACACAGTCATTTGTGGCTTACTTCTGGGGATACATTCAGAAAAAGGCACCTTTTGGTGATTTCAACATTGTGTGGACATCACACCAGGCAGTTTTACAAATCTAGATGTATAGTCTACTACACACCTGAGCTACATAGCATAGCCTATTTTTCCTAGGCCACAAACCTGTTACTGAACTGAATACTGTAGGAAATTCTAACATAATGGTAAGCACTTATGAACCTAAACATAGAATGTGTACAGTAAAAATATGGTATAAAAGATAAAAAAAATAGTACACCTATATATGGCACTTACCATGGAGTTTGCAAAACCAGAAGTTGTTCTGGGTGTGCCGGTCAGTGAGCAGTGAGTATTTGTGAAGGTCCAGGATGTTATTATATGTTACCGTGAACTTTATAAATACTGTATACCTAAAATACACTAAATTCATTTTTAAAATTGGGAGTTCCCTGGTGGTGTAGTGGCTAGGCTTCAGTGCTCTCAACTCTGTGGCCTGGGTTCAATTCCCAGCCAGAGAACTACCAAAAAAAAAAAAAAAAAATTGGTTTTCAGTGCATTACACTGTGACATAAAAATGGCTATAACATCAATAGGAGATAGGAATTTTTCAGCTTCATTATAATCTTATGGTACCACATGGTAAATGCAGTCCATCATTGATCAAAATGTCATTAGGTGGCACATGACTGTATAGGTAATATGACACAAAAGTTTATAATTGCTTAGTAAACCACAGCATAATAGTAGGTGTCTTATACCTCTAAAAGGACAATTTTATCTACATTTTATGACCGAGGATCCTAAAACTCACCAATTTTACTTTCCCAAAATCACACACATAAGTTGTGCCTATCACTGAAGCCTGGAATTTTTTTCCCCAAATTCATACTGTTTTGGTTATTCCATTGTATTCTATTGTCGTGTTTTGTCACTAAATATTTCCAAGAGTTTTGATACTTAAAATTTCCATTTTATACCGCTTCAATTTTCTCATGTGTTCCTTCCCTGACCTCCAGGAAAACTCAAATATAACATGTTTAGAGTTCCTTATCAAGTTATTTCAGTTATTGTCCACAACATTTGTAAAATCAGAGTCCAGTCTGAGTTCACAGAAATTGTGACGTCAAAACTAAGTCCAAAAATGTGTGCTGGTCTCCCAAGAACAATTTAAGACCCTCCCACAATGGAAGCACAGATGTTCTATTATAGAAAGCACATTTGATCTGATAGGCATAATCTCATCTATATTAAATTCTATGTATAAGTCTATGACTTAAGAAAAGGAAAGGAAAATTTTCATTGTTTATCCTTAAAAAATCCTTAAAAAGAAATTGATTATTTTAGTAGTTCTACCTAAATTATTTTGAGAAAAATAGAGATGAAGCAATCTAAGTGCTATAAGCTTGAAAATTGTCCTATTTGAAACATTGATTCAATTTTAAAACGTGGAGGATAGCTTTTAGGGTTTATAAATTACTCTAGAGGCAATTATATTCATTTTTTTCTTTTTATAATATTAAAATGAATTTTAGAAAAAATAAAATTTTATGGAGTCAAGAGCAAGTGAAAAATTACATTGCAACTTCAGGAGAGTAGAATACTGCCTAAGAACACCATTTTTGATCCAGACTAATATGGGTTTAAACCCTTGCTCTTCCCCTTATTAGTGGTGTTTTCTTTGACAAGATACTTAACTTCTTTCATTTCTTATTTCCTTTGCATCTCTAATATACTAAGAGAATGCACATTTTATATGTACTAGATAGTAAGCAGGTTGTGATGAATAAGATAATTATTATCAAAAAACATATTATCAAAAATTATTGAGACAATTGATCCACACTCAAAAAAAGTCATGTTTCCAAACAGTTGATGAATCATAAACTTCTGTATGATTATGATTAGTAATCTGAACATGAGGTGCATAAAAACATATTAACTTATGTATACAATAAATGGGGCACCTAAGCCACTTTTTTCCCATAAAAGAACTTGAAGAGTATAAAAATCATGATAACCATGGGATACCTAGAACGATAATTTGTACAGTCTACTTAAATGCTAAAGTTGAGAGGAAAATACATAATTATTCAATAAATGTGTTGTAAACTTTAATGTTTCTAAAAGAGTGTGGGTAATTTATATGTAGAAATATCAGTTTAAATGAAATTTTTGTATCCATCTCTTGATAGAATAATTTTTAAATATATTACCAGTATAACCAGGTCCAAGTAAAAAGCAAAAACATAGACGTGTAAGATCAAAATCTACTAAATACAAATTATGCTTAGTGATACAAAATTAAATACAAAAATATTTGATATTTAACTTTGAAAACAAATTAACCATGTTTTATTTCATTTTATTTTACTTGACAAAAATAATCTGTTCTTTAATATTTACTTCAAATTTTTATTACCTGATCATACACACACACACCGCACACACACACACACACACACACACACACTAATATTGAGAGATAGGTGTACACACATATACTAATATTGGTGTTAGAGCAGTAGAATAAAAGCATACTTTGTTTCCTTTTTGCTAGGAACCTGGGTTTCACCATCAAAATGACCTAGTTTAGGGTCCCATCTCCATGTAATACTGGCTGGTTACTGTGGACCAGTTACTAAAATACTTCTTGAACATATTTGCCTCATCTGCGAAAAGAACATAATAATACCAACTATTTCAATCTGCTAGGGCTGCCATAACAAAATACCACAGACTGGGTGACCTAAAAAAAAACAGAAATTTATTTTTCACAGTCTGGAGGCTGGGAAGTCCATGATCAAGGTGAAGAAGGCAGGTTTGGTTTCTCCTGAGGCCTCACTCCTTGACTTGATTTCTAGCTGTGTCCTCATATGGCCTTTCCTTTATATGTGTACATTCCTATTGTCTCTTTCTATTTTTATAAGAATGCCAGTCCTATTAGATCAGAGCCCCACCCACATGACCTCATGTAACATTAATTACTTCCTATAAGGGCCTACCTCTAAATAAAGTGATGTTGAAAGTTAGGGCTACAACTTATAGATGTTAAGGGACACAGTTCAGTCCATAACATAAACCTTGAAAGATTTCTTTAAATGTATACATTTTTAACAATACACCTGGTATGTTTGTGTATGTATTCGTGTGTGTGTGTGTGTGTGTGTTTGTGTAAAATATATATTCATATGTTCAATATTCAATATATGGGGTCTCTCTCTAAGTGGTCTCCATTTGTCCTTGAGCAGATGAACCCAGGCTTGTCCACATGGCTATCAAAGGTTTCTAGGAATAGCAAGAAAAGAACAACATGAAAAAGCTTTTCAGGTTTCCCCTAATATTACATTTATTAATGTCAAAGTAAGCCTCATGATAAACTCAGCACCATGGGGTAAAAAAATGCATTCCATGTGACAGTAAGGCATGCAATGTCACAGGGTGAACACATGAAGACAGGGAGAAAAAGATTTGGTGTTAATTACAATCAGTAGTCATTGATCTACTAACAACAATACCTGTGATCATCAAGCAAATTATTTGAGCCAACCTTGGTATGTTGAGCTCATAGACCTTACATCAGTGTATTACGTTATTCAGTTATTGATGTTTGGCATAGAGAGATGTTCTGTTGCTTATGAATGCTTTTTGAGGGTTTTTCAAAGAAAGACACTATTTCTTCTCCCAACCTCTGACTTCCTGGTTCCCAATGCCAACACAATAGGTACAGAATATAGACTGGATAATATAATGGTTTTGAAATCATCAATTGTAATAATGTTAAATTGTTAAAAACTTAACCCTAGGGAACCAACATCTACGTAGAAAGCTCAACTTATTTATTGGTACTGTTTTTTCAGTCTCATATGTATGAATGAGGTCCATTTTTTTCATAATCAGTAAATGTCACATATTGCCTCAGAGGAGATTGACATTCTATAATAAAAGAAAAAGTTGCATCTTGAATATTTTGGTTTAAAAATATTTCTTATGGTTAGCACTCAGAGGATAATAGGAAAATGATGAACCACATTTTTCCCTTGGATTAGAAATTGATCTCCCAATTCTGGAAGGTTTCAGTAGAACCTTCATTTGTGCTTGAAATCTGAAAACAAAGGCATTTTTGTCAAAATATCCTCAGGTCAAGTCTGAGTCACGGGTGAAGTGACAGCACACCCCTGTGCTTTCTGGAGGAGTTACATAAATACATTTTTATGTTAGTATGTAGGCAAATGGACTGAGAGCAACTCTTCTGAGTTTTGTATGCTTCTGATGAACAATTGCACTCCAATGGGGCATAGGCCTAGTTGAGGAAGATAAAAGGATAGACAGACACGAGATGATTATAACTGAACAACAACAAAACACCTACCTGCAGTCATTGAAGCTCAAAGTTCAGGGAGGAATGGCTGTATGGATGCAGCTTGGGGCAAGCGAACACTAAGAATGGAAGCCACCATCAGATTTATGGAGTTAAAAGCATAAATGCCTTAGGCTTAAATGAGAAGTTATATTGCTTATAGCCAGACATCAAATCTTCCAAATATATACGAATTATTGAGATAAAATTCACATGCCATACAATTTACCATTTTAACATAAACAACTCAGTGGCATTTAGAACATTCACCACGTGTACCACTTACATCTAGTTTCAAACATTTCCATCACTGCAAAGGTACACGTCATACCCATTAATCAGTTTCTCCCCGTTTCCTCCCCCTTGTTCCTCACTTCCCCCACCCACCCCTGTCAACCACCAGTCTATGCTTTATCTCTGTAAATCTTTCTGTCTGTGTAGGTGCCCACAAGTGGAATCATAAAACATTGACCTGTGTTTGGCTTTTTTCACTTAGCTGTTAAGGAGGTTCACCCAAATTGTGGCATGTGTCATTCTTTATTTCACTTTATAGCCGAATAATATTGCATTGTATATATCATAAAGTGTTTATCCGTTGATCTGTGGATCCATTGATAAATATTTGAGTGGTTTCTGCCTTTTGACTATTGTGAATAGTGCTGAGAGCATGTGTTTGAGTACCGGTTTTCAATTCTTTTGAGTATATACCTAGAGGTGAAATTTGAGGGTCATGTGGTAACTCTAACTTCATGAAGAACCACCAAACTCTTTTTCCACAGTGTCTCAACCATTGTGTATTCCCATCAGCTTTATTTTAACAACTGAAAGACCTTAAGATAAAAGTATTTATTTGAACCAAATATGAAAGATAACGGAAAACTAGTACTAAATGAAGTACATGATCATTATCTTAAGCATGACTCATAGAATATAGACTTAAATTGAACAATTTAAATACACCCAGATTATATCTATCAATTTATCATCTATTACACATTTACCTATCTACCTACACACACTATATTAAATCTATAATAATGAGAAATTTGCTTTAATATATAAAATAAAATCTACATTACTAAAAACATGTTATAATAATACTGAGAACATCCCTAGACTTGACTACAAAGCATATTAAGTGGCTGCTGCATTTCTTTTATGATAAATTGATAGAAAAATGTTCTTATAATCTGCCCAAAGAACAGATTCTTGAACAGCCCAAATTTCATAGAAACACATAATTTTTGCAAGAATTCTAAGATGTTTGGATTTACACTGCATCATATAAATGTCATTGTTTAGTTTAGATAGCAGGTTAAAAACATCGTTTCAAAGTTTCACTTTTTCTTTAAAAATAGTTTCTGTTAAACTACTATTTTAAGTGTAACCTTTAAAAGAAGACTTGATAAGCCCATTTTTTCCAAAGTTTATACAAACTGATAATGAAATTGCACTCTGTCTTACTAATAATTTGATGGCTACTCATTTTTGTTCCTTTAATTTAAGGAGCATTATAAAATGTTTTCCCAACATTAGACTGTTTACTAAGCTAATAAAGTCATTAGTCTGATTAAACAAATTCTGTCAACACAATCTGTATTAACACAGCAGATATTTATAATTTAACACAAATGTGTCCAATTGAAAGATGTTATGTAGATGGATCTCCAGCCAACCGTGGAGAACCGAACTACTCTTTGGAACATGCTTAGAAACCAATTAAAAGATAAATTTGACAAAGATTAAAGAAAATTAATCATGGAAAAGAATCAGATTCATGGACATTAATTTTATTACAAAAAAATGTGACAACCCAAATCTGAATATATGAACGACAAAGGAAACAGAAGTGACAGGCAGAAAAGTGGCCCACCAAATTGGTCCATGTCCTGATTCCCCAGCCTGGCCCTGTGTGTATGCTGCCTTACATAACAAAAGAGATTTTGCAGATATGATTAGGTGAAGGACTTGATTAATCTAGAAGGACTGTCTCTAATTACCATGGGTCCTTAAATGTGGAAAAGGAAGGTAGAAGAGAATCGGAGGAGTCATGCTATTTGAGAAGAATTTGACTTACCATTGCTGGCTTTGAAAATAGAGAAGTGGTTACAAGCCCAGGAATGTAACCTCTAGAAGAGGGAGAAGGCAAAAAAAGAAAGTTGCTCATAGACCCTCCAGAAATAAAGGGAGCAATGCTTATATCTTGATTTCAGCCTAGTGAAACCCTTGTCAAAATCCAGACCTACAGAACTGTAAGATAATAAATTTATATTGTTTAAGCTACTGAGTTTGTAGTGTTTTGTTACAATAGCAATAGAAAACTGATACACCAGAAATGGGTGACAGTGACTCATGAGTGCAAATTCTAAGTTACATATGCTTTAAGGCATTGTATTAATTACTCAGCTGCTTTATTTTCCTTGTGACTCCACCATAAAAATAATGCCATTCATGTGCCCAAGATAAGCTGCTTTAAGAAATTAGCAAAATAGGCAAAACCAGAGAAAAAAACTCTGTTGGAAAGAAAAATGATTATAAACACAATAAATTATGTAAATTATATAAAATTGTATTCACAATTACTTTGTGCTAAAGTTGAAACATCAATGAAATGGATGATTTTCTAAATAAATGCATAGTTTTACATATTACATATTTACATATTACATATTACACCAAGAAGTCAATGAAATAACTAACATTAAGAGTTAAAATGTTTAATTGTAATTGATAAATTATTTAATTTCTCATAGACCAAATTAATTGATATTTTATAAATCATTCCAGGTCATAAAAGATAAGAAGCTACATACATCATAATATGAAAAAATAGATATGCAATCCAAAATAGCACACGAAGAGAAGCATTATTTAACAATTATGAGTAATTTCAAAAATAAGTGTAATGACATTCAATATAAGGGAACTGCTAAGCTAATTTACTATATCAGTAAGTTAAAGAATAACATTGTATCCTCAAATGGTTGGACCAGTTTTATTTGATAAAGTCAACAAAAATTTCTGTTCAAAATTACTGAGAAAAATCAACAAAGAAATTTAAAAAAAATAAAGTTATTTTTAGCAAAGGAAATTATAGTATATGATGAAATAGAATATGAATTAAAATTGTCAACCCTAACGGGATACCTGTTAACATTATTTTAAACATTATCTTTGAAACTTACATTTCATGCATTTAAAAATGAAACAAGAGATTTGGAGTTGAGCAATATTAAAAGGCCTTTATTTTATGCCATATGTGTATACACAAACATCTCAAGGAAATAAATTGAAAAACTTGCCATAAAAATAATCCAGTATAGTATCTTACAATAGGGCACCTACACAAAAATCAATAGGAATGCTGAAGTAAAAAAATAGATTGTTCATTTTTCCAAAGGAACAACAATGAAACAATAAAAATATTGGTTATCCATAGAAAAAGGGACATACATTACTTATAGATGCAAAAGAAAAAAATTAAGTAGAAATCTATTACATGATTATTTCTAAAACATTACAATATTGTAAAATTCAACCAATCTACTAAATTCATAAATTAATTCAGTCCTAAATAATTAGCTTATGGACACACACTCACTACTTAATAATGTCATTCTTAACATTTAATCCTTATTCTTGACAGAAGTATCAGAAAGACTTCAAAGAATGAGATCGTGTTTATAGAATATTATAAAATAAACCTCACTAGCATTAAAAAGTATAAGTCAAGGCACTCTCCTACATGATGACTCCCTGGTTTTGGTTAGAAACCTGAAAATTTTAAGCTTTCTCGTTAAAAGCTGGATGTTTGGCAAGCTACATGTTATTGCCTGAAGGTGGCTAGCCTCCCAAAATTCGGATGTTGAAACTCTAACCCTCACTGTGATGGTATGAGGAGGTGGGGCCTTGGGAGGTAATTAAGGTTAATTGTTTTCATGAGGGTGTGGCCCTCCACATGAGAGTAGCGCCCTTCCAGGAAGAGAAAGAAACAGTAGAGCATTCTCTCCTTTCATGAGCATGTGTTAAAGAGCCATGTGAGCACACGATGAGAAGATGGCCATCTATAAGTCAGAACCTGGGCCCTCACTGGGCATTAAATTTCCCAGTGCCTTGACCTTGGACCTCCCAGCCTCCGTAACTGTAGCCATAAGTAGGGGTTGTTTAAGTCACCCATTCTTTTGTGTTTCATTATAGCAACTAGATCAGACTAAAACAAGATATTTTGTAAAATCTTAGAACCTCATTTAGAAGATATGTTCCTAGACCTTCCCCAGCTGAGACACATGTCTGTAGGTCAACTCTTTCAGTAAGTAAATTTTCACCAGTTTATCAAAATTGTCTTAAACAATATAGCGAGAATGGCACCTCAGCCGAACACTTGCCACTGATACCAGGACTCTTCCTCTATCTAGCCCAGGTTGTATCATGTTTTACTTCGAATGTTGGATTGTATTACCCTGAGGTCCTCTTAGATCATTTTGGTGGATCATAGGAATTTTAATTGTCCAAAACTTCTTGCAAGGAGTGGATGAAAAAATTTTCTGCTGCATCATAAAAGCACCAGCTAATGCAGTATGAACAGCCCAGGTTTCTGACTGGAAGAGATCTAGTGCTTCTAAGTTAATAAAAATTAGAATAGCTTCTCCTTTTCATTTCTCAGATTATCAGGCAACATCATGCACTGTGAGCTAAACCTCAGACTCTACCCGAATTCATATTTGCATTTTACCCAGATCTCTCTGATGGGAGGGTGCAAAAACCTTACATGTTTTAAACTAATAAAATCATCCTGTGTTCAATAATAATATATCATAATTGAAATTCATTTAATGCATTGCCCACATCCCATCACATACTGAGAGTTGTGGCAGAACAAATGCAATTTTATAGTAAACAATTTAAAGTAAAAATGTTAATAAAAGTCTATTTTGAGGAGGTTTTCATGTTTAGAACATTTTTTAAATCAGGGTGGTAAACTAGCACCCTCAGGCCAAATCTACTGTGTGTTTTTGTGAATAAAGTTGTATTGAAATACAAACTCACAAATTCTGTTATGTACTGTTGTCTGTGGCAGCTTTCATGTTGTCACAGAAGAGTGACCTACTCACTACAGCGACCACGTGGGTCACAAAGCCGGAACATTTACTATCAAGCCCTTAGCAGGGGAAAAAAGTACGAACTCCTGATCCAAGCAATTCTTGATATTGAATTCATTGATTTTTAGAAACAGTAATGTAATTGAATTCACATACTTATTTAAAATGAAATATATAATAGAGCAGATGAACACTCCATGTGCTTGTCAAATGTATTTGCTAAAACAATCTTATGTTTCTACTGTTTTTGGTATAAAGCAGAGTTGTCATTAAACATGCAACACAGAGAAACTGCAACAACAGTCTGTTGCCGTTTTGTTCATGTATCTTAGATATATATTAGGTAACAAAATAACTTTACATCATTATCTCTTGTTTCATTTTAAAATTTTTGGAAAGAAGAAATCTTTAGTGTTCAAGTAATTTTTTTCAAACATGAATTAAACATATTGTTTAAGAACCTAAATCTTTTTAATTTCTTGACATTATAAATAAGATGAATGAGGACAAATGTTGGTATAAAAAAGAATATTGTTAAATACACTCATGAAACCAGGTTTCAATAAAACCTTTATAGAACAATTGAAAAGTCCTATGAGATTTGAGTTAAAAAGCCCAAAATAGCAAATGTGTTGTCTTTTTGTATTTGTTTTTAGTTTATTGCTTAGAACATTTGCATAAAAAATAAGTGTTTTATTTCTGAGTTCTTCTGCTTGGACTAAAGTCATATTCATATTCGAATGATTATGATGCCCCAACTGATTACTGTGGAAATTATAATGATATTAGGAACTGATTATGACTTCCGAAGGAGTCAAGCTGCATGGCCCAGGCTAAATATACACGCAATATAAAAAATGTGTTTTCATGCAAAGCCTCGAGTGTCATTGACGAACAAAGGGAAAAGGAAACAAGGAAACGGGAAGATACAAATAAAAATAATGAGCCATTATATTCTGCCTACCAAAATTCCCCCTGCAGTTTCAGTCCATGCCTCTGCTTCTGCTTTCTGTTCTAAATAATTGCACTAGTTCTGCTAAACATATCCTAGCATGTTCCAAAGCAGCTGTGACTGTGTACCTGCGATTAATTAAGTCTTATTCCCTCTTAGTATACTCTTTCATGGTAGTTTTTAAACACTCTGCAGTAGCTTTCCCTGCTTGCCCTATCTTGCAATGCAGGAATGATTTCAAGAGAGAAAGTTGATTCTAGTGTCTAAAATGTCAAGTAAGGAGTCACATTGTCAAACAAACGCTCCAACAGGGGAAGAGCTCTGTGTGGCTAAACGCTGATGTGAATTCAGGCCCTCCTCTCAACTCCAGTCTCTTCTCTGTAAAATGGGCCCACAAATCGCGCCAACCCCGTGAGAAGCAGCACGCGTACGGCGGTCGGGGTCGTGGTGCACAAGGGTGGTGCACCAGGGTGGTGCACAGGGTGGTGCTGGGCAAGCGTTACCTGTTACGGTAGTGAGCCTGTGCGCTTATTCAGTCAATGAGCCACCACTGAGAACCTTGAGTAACTCTTTCTCTAGATCACCCAAAGAAACAGAGAAAGCTGTCCACTTATAATTACAGGTTGTTTAAAAGCACCAAAGTGTATCATGTTCCTTTAATCCCCAATATTTCCTTTTCAACAAATGCCTAGTTGCTATTGACTGTTGGGAGAAATAAAACCCACGTAGAAAGGTAACTGCTTGGCATAAAGACCGGAATCCTCCCAGTGGCCCCTATGCCATAGCAGTGATGAGGTAAGACCTTAAAAGAAAGCAGACTCAATAATTAACTGCATTGATAAATCATTTCTAACTCAAACTGGTTGGCATTAAACTGCCTCACCTATGAATGGACAGTAGGCATGCCTCCTTAATTGTATGCCCACGTTCAAAGTTGCTACCCTCAGATCCAAAGTCCATCCAGCTACCAGCTATTATCTAAAAACAAAATCTAGCTCAGCCACTTTCATATTCAAAACCTGTTGTTTTCTCACGCTGGGCAAAGCTCCAGCTCTACAGTGTCCATACAAGGTTCCGTTCTTCCTTGCCTTGCCGTCCTGTCCAGTCTCTCTTCTCACACCTCTCCCCGCCGCCCAGTGAGGAGGCACTTCCTCTGAGAACCCTATGGCATGGAGACAGAGCCGAATTTATCTGTGTGCCCCTGGCTATGTCAGGGTTATTTATGTTTCAGAACAGGCAGTTTGTCTCCTTATTAGATACAGTTAGTAAACATTTACTTAATAAATGCATTCCAGTGTCATTATTATCCTCATAGTCAGAAGGTATTTCCTAACGATTAGTCAAAATCTTTCTTAAAAATGTAAATGTTTTTTCTGCAGCGCACCCTTTAAGGAAATGTAGAATTAAGTCCAGAGATATTGCACACACACTTCATATACTGAGAGTTGTGACAGAGCCAGAACTTATTTTTTTAAACCATTCACAGCATCTATTGTAGGTATTTGCATATTAATACATGTTTAATAATTTTTTTAATAGTGAGGGTGGGTGGAGAATCCATTTAGAATATTTTTCTGGACTGATATAAATAAGATTTAGAGACTGGGATTGTTATCTTTTAAAATGAATGCTAATCATTACTTTGTTCAAAAATGTGAAAATGCAAATTAAATTGTGAAAATGATCTCATATACCCCAGCGAGTCAAAACATGACTGACTACTCCAAACAAGTGTGGAATGCTTGATAAATATTTTGGTTCCTTCCCTTAAGAGTTTGGCCATCCTTGTGTTATTATTTCTCGGGAGAGCAATAGCAAAAGGGGCAGCTGCTACTCATAAAGAGTAAGTGTAACAGCTTTCCCACAACTATGATACAAGTTCCTATGTAATTGGATTTTTATAAGAGGTGACAATTGCTTCCATGTTTTCTGTCAGTTATTCTCCAAGGTGTTATTCAAAATACTGTATATAACAACTGGCACAATAAGTGCCAACCAATCAGAGCATGTAACCACCCATTCAGAACAGACACTAGCCACAACCAACCAACAGCAATGTGGACTGAATCAGCCCTAGCTATGCTGGAATTCTCATTAAAGAGACAAACCATTTACCTTTAAAGTACTTGATCTAAACGTAAAGGAATTAAAATTCACTCTGGACTTTCTTATTATTTTTTTTTCTTTAAGCACCATTGTCTGTGATGAACCATTCTCAGTTGTATATATTATAAGACAGAAATCGAACTGAGACTGGACAACTTGCTAAGTATACTACTTTTTGAACATTTGAATATGTTAAAACTCTTTTTTGATATGTGTAATTTATTTATTTTAAATTTCTTGAAGTGACATCGTCTGAGCATGTAAAGTTTTACTAGTGCATGTAAAAGAGTAAATGTAAAATTTTTAATGGTATTGGCCTCCTACAGAACATGGTCAATTGGCTAGTAAATTTCAGTTGGAGAAAAACAATACTTTTGGGAGGAAACTTAAGTTTCATGCTACTGGCTCTATAATATCCATCTTAGACCTCTACCTATTCCATTTGAAATAATGCACAAGAATATTTTCATACAGTTTCAAAAAATACATAGTAAGTTGTCTGAAAATTCTTTTATTGCTATTATTGTTGTTAGATTTTTTTCTTATTGATACCAAAGAGTTATGAACAGGTCAAGCTCAAGATGAAATTGTGCCATAGGGGCATGGTATTCCATGACACTGGTCATCTCTCTTTCCTAACCTGTGTATTTCTACATGGCCCCCCTCCAGTGTGGTCCACATCTGGGTAATAGTTCAACTCTAATGTCTCCCTTTCTTCACTTCACCGTGCATTAATAAGATGTATAATATGTTTGCATCCGCTTCTCAAGGCTCTGCTAACAATTGAAAAGAAAATCATTTGAAATTCTTTTAATGGACAATAATGATTTTCAGTGTTCCTGTTTCCTTTCCTCAAACATGCTTGTATTTTCACATGGATCTTATAGAGGCATATTTGGAACATTATTTCAAAGAAAAATTTAGAATTAAATATAGGGTGGCATGACATAAGAGAAAGAAATATCTGGGCATCCACTGACTTGCATAATAAAGAAGACCCACTTCTATGTGTTTCTGTGTGTGTGAAGAGGAAACAGACTTCTAGTTTATTAAAAGTTCATATGCATATGATTCTTATTCAATTATTGCTCCTATTAATGGTGACACAAAACCTCAGGTCAGGCACAGTTCACCGTATTTTGAATCTTTCCATTCTGTTTTTATAGGAGATTTCTAAGAATAACTGAAGATTATAATCTATGGAAACAGCCCTACTCAATATAGTTGAACATTTCCAGTTTTATTCATACAGTTATTCTTTTTATTGGTTCAGAATAACAACTGTGGGGTTGGACCCATTAAGTTTATCACTTTTAATGCAAAGATTATTACTGTAATTTACATTTCTCAGTAAGAGCTAAAAGCTTCCTGCTGTTGCTTTTTTCACCAATGCTCTAAAAATTAACAACCTAGCTACAGTAAAGCAGATGAATAAAAAAGTTAATTCTTTTCGATTTGTCTGCTCATGAGACTATATAATTCTCTCAATAAGATTCCCAGACACAAAAAAATAAAAACTTTTTTGTAAACTACATTCATAGTTTAGTCCCATCTGAGACAGTAACATAAATCTTAAGAAATGTAATAAAATCAATATTGATCACCAAAAATGAGAGCAATTACTTAGAGGCAGTGGACCCTGCTAAAGTCACAAGAGAAAAAAATGTTCACCAATAATATTTCCAAGGCTCATTGAGGCCTTGAACAAGTAGACATGATTGAGGGAGTTCCCTGATGGTGTAGTGGCTTAAGGCTTCGGCGTTGGCGCTGTCAGCGCTGCGGCCTGGGTTCGATCCCCAGTCAGGGAAATACCCACATACCAAAAAGAAGCAAAAAAAAAAAAAAAAAAAAAAAGATTGAAATATGAATTTTCTTCCTTACTTCCCATTGGTATTAAAGCATCAACTGCTTCAACCAAAAGTCCCCAAGAGGAAACGGCATATCTGGAAATTGTGTTAAAGTGTCATTATTCAAAATATGCCAGGGGAGTGAGGAACACTTTCTACGTATGCCTTATACCTTGATGGAGAACACTGGACTATCTAAGGGACCTTTCTGCCAAAGTCACTCGCAGGCTTTACCATGACAATGGAACAATAACTTGAAGATTCTGTCAGCACTGTCTCAGTGGCCAGCAGTCACTCGAGATACAGTTCATACGCTTCCTTTTGTTCCTCTGTCTTTACTGGTTTGCCTGAACTCAGTCTACACAGTCCCACAAATTTCACTTTCATCTTCTTCCTTTTGAAGCTAAAGTCACTTAGGTAATTTTGGGACATAATAGGGTAGCCAGTAAATTAATAAGTTAGTAATATAGATGATAGGATGTATATCTATTTAAAGAATATATTGTAACTGTTTCAGCAATTTCTGTCTTTAGATGTTCCCTAAGAGTTATTCATTAGGAAACCATAGTTAGTTTTTGTTAATTCTTATTCTGTATCAAAAAATTGTAGGAGCATATTATCTGAGGTTTGATATAAATTCACAGAAATTCTGTCACTCTACATTGACATAATAATAGACTGTCCAAAAAATATAAGCTATGTCCTCTCTGGATTGACACTAGCAATAATTTTTGTAGTACCTATGATTGTTTAGGTATGGAGCTAGGCCTTTGAAACAAAGACAAAATATATATAATTTATCTCATGAATTTTACTTACCCTCCTGAGAAATCATTTCAGCACCTTTATATTCCTTTTATATTGAGGAATATTAATTAAATATTTGTGAAGACATCTTCTTTTTTATTGTTAAACTTATTGCAGTGACATTGGTTAGCAAAAACTACACAAGTTCCAGGTGTACAATTCTACAATTCTACAATACATCATCTGTGTGTTGCACTGTGTGCTCACCACCCAGAGTCAGTTCCCTTTCCATCACCATGACACTTTTTAAGAATATGTTGCATTGCCATTACTATTAATAAAACCAAGCCACACATTAAAATCTCAAATGACGTACAAGTCTCTAAAGCAAAGAGTAGAATGGTCTAATCTCCTACAAACTTCCCCTTGGACTTCCAAAAGCTGACTATAGATAACATTACCTTTTTCTTGAGAGTCTGGAATCAAATTATACAAACTTTTCTGTGCTTTCTTTAGTATTCGTTTAACATTTTAACATTTAACTTGTATTTCTTAAAATGTTTTTACATGCAATTCAATGTACTTAAACAAAAACATAGACAATGTCAACAAAATTAATTATTTTTCTCTATTAAGAGTTATTAGGGCCACTTAAAGATTACAAATATATAGGGGGGTTTCCTAGTGCTGTAGTGGCTAGGCCTTGGTGCTTTCACCACCGCGGCCTGGGTTCAATCCCCGCTCAGGGAACCAAAAAAAAAATTACAAATATATTTAAACTTAAAACCACTAATTTCATATGTTTTATATTTTATATTTATTGTGTTTATAGTATATAATATATATAAAATAAACAACACATTAGTTAAATGCAATTAAATGTGAAAAACTCATTATCTTAACTTAAATTTTGAAGAAATTGATAAAGGATTTATATAAAGACAATAAAACAGAAAAATTTTATCTAATTTTTGATGATCATAAGTTCTAATATAAAAGAATACCTATACACCCAAAATGCCGGTGAATGACTTTTAAGAGGATATTATTATCTGCCTCAGCTTTAAAAGCCTCACTTTATGTCTATTATATTTATTCCAAACTGTTGTGTATGGGGTGTGTTTGTATGTCTGTGCAAATTTACAAACTTATTCTAAAATTTATATGAGGATGTAAAGTACTTACATTATTCAAGGCAATCTTGAATAAGAGTAAAACTGTGGAATTGAATTACTTACTAAAAATCATTTCAACATTTCAGTAATAAAAACACAGTGCTGTTGGTACACAGATAAATTAATTGACCAGTAGAAAAGAATAGAATTTCCAGAGAAAGACCCCATCATAAGTTATTCCAATGGGGCCAGTCTACTTCAGGGGGAGCAAAATGGGCTTTTCAATAAATGGTTCTGTCAATGAGTTAGCCACATAGGAAAAAATAAAAACCTGACATTTACTTCACATCATTCACACACACACACACACACAATATCAATTCAAGGTGGGGTCATAGCCTGTTAAGAGTGAAAAACAAAAAATTTTCTGGAAGAAACAGAATAATATCTTCATAACCTTGGAGTAGGCAAAGATTGCTAACTAGGGAATAAAAGTACTAACACTGCAAAACAAATAGATTGATAAATTGGATTCCAGAAGTTAACTTAGGATTTCATTTATCAAAACCAACCCTTAAAACAGTGAAAAGCAATCCATAGACTGGCAGAAAATACTTGCAATTATATATTTTTAAAAGTGTCTTGTATCCAAAAATGAGAGATAAATAAATAACAATAAGAAACCATATTTTAAAATTAGCAAAGGACACAAACAGGCGTTTCACTAAGAAGGATATACATATGGTTGCTAAACATATGCAAAGATTTTCACCAGTATTCTTCATCTGAGAAATGCAAATTAAAACTGCAATGTGATAGCAGTATGTAATCACAATACTGGCTAAACTTAAAAAAAAATGTGTAATTCCAAATGTTAAAGATGTGGAGCATTTTGGAACTTTGGTGCATAGATGGTGGGGTATACATTGGTATACCATTTGAGAAAAGCTTTGGTGGTAGTTTCTAACAATAAACAAATGGCTACCTTATTATCCTGGAATTAGTAGCCTGGATATATGAGTATATAGAGATAAATTACTTGAGCGTGTATAAAAACAAAACAAAACAAGAAAAAAATGACTGTGTACAAGAATGTTCCTAGTAACTGTACTTACAATAGCCCAAACTAAAAAAAAAAAACTAGTAATAAAGTAAATATTTACCAATATAAGTCAGGTATATAAATTGTGGTATATTGCTACAATAAAATATACAGCAATAAACATTTTTTAAAAAGTATTTCTACTGACACTGGGTGGTGAACTCATGGTGCAGCACATAGACAAGGCACTGTAGAATAGTATGCCTGGAGCCTAAGTAATTCTTGTTAACCAATGTCACCCCAGTAAGTCTAACAATAAAAAACTCTTTCTGTTCACAACATGGATTAATGCAAGGACATAATTTTGAGTGGAAAAGCTAGACACAAGAAAACATACAGTGTGTATTGCAATCATCTGAATTTAAAAGCTGACAAAACCAATATGGTAATAAAGTACTTTAATGTATTTAAGTACTTCTTATAAAATTTTTGAAGAACAAAAGCTATGCTTATTCATCTAAGGGATGAATTTCTTGATTCTCATGTATGATCTCAAAATAACATCCACATAAAATCAATTTATGTCCAAACTATATAAATGATTCTATAAAGAAATGACCTAGAACCGTAAGCAAAGGGAGATTTCCCTGCTTATACTTCGGTTTGTGCCATTCATGGATGGACCTAGGGCTTTCTTAAATAGGAAGATAGATATCTTAGGTTTCCATGCCTCAAATGAACCTCTTAAAAATTTGATGCATATATAGTGACAATGTTATTGCTAACCAATTTAATTCAGCTGTGTTGAACGCTTGTTAAGAAAAATGGATAAAGATTGACCACTGAAGGTTAAATGTTCTTTTCCCTATTTCCATTCATCTAACATGATTTAGTTTAAGTTACATGCCTTTTATTTATATTATAAAACTAGGGTTTTTTTGATGAATTGCTGAAAAATATAGTAATTATTCACAAAAGCTGTAACATTATCATTATAGGTGCTTAATAATAAATGGATCAAAAAGAGTAAATTAATGAAAGAATGGATTATTTAGAGATATTTTCTCATTAAGTTCTGGATTCAGTCTTTTATCCAATAAATTTGTTTTAAGGATTGGCAAACTACGTGTAAAACACACAAATAAGATATTATGTAATTATTAATTTAACAGATATTTGTTGAATGCTATCCATTCTTCCAGATTCTGATGATAACAGCAGGGGAAGAGTTCCCTGCTGTAATAGAGATTTCACAGAACTTATAAGTCTTGCAGTATTTTTGAGCTCTTTCTGCAGTAAACAGTGATGAATCTTAAATAAGGAGACTGAATGGAACTGAGACTTGGGTACTCACGATACAACACTATTAAACACACGCACATGCGTGCACACACGCTTGTGGCCATACACACGTCCTGGGTACAGCACTATGAACTTGCCTTCATAAGTCACATTTTCTAGAAAAAGAAAAGAGAAAGAAAAAGAACAAGTAAAAGCAAAAGTGGTTTACTTGTTGCACTTTTTCCAAAGACCATCAGCCCTGCAAAGAGAATACTGTTATCATAACATTCACACCCATTTACATTAAGGTTTCAAAGGATCTGATTGCATGAACAGCCCTGGGTATTAACTGCAAGGTCATATTCCAAGATGTATCTCCAATCCCACCTCATCAGTTTTCAGTCACTGAACCTGCCTGTGACTACAGATGCCCTTATGATTTATAACAGCATTTGATATTCAACATATGCACCCCATGTGGAATTTTACTATTATATTTTTTTGCATGCATGCTCTTGAGCCACAAATGCATTATATAGTGCTGGATTTGTTTTCTGCTTAAAATATTGGCTATACACATTAGGTAAAATGATGAAGTACTGCTGTACTAGTTATGGTGGTGGTGATGACGGTAAAAGTACAAGTAATAGAAGTAGAATAAATGTCCCCTACGGTTATATAGTGAATGTGTGGGTTCCCTTCAAATTTATATGTGGAAGCTCCAATTCTCAATGTGATGGCATTTTGAGGTGGGCCTCTGGGAGATAATTAAGTTAAGATCAACATGAAGGTGGGGACCCGTAATAGGACTAGTGACCTTGTGTGAAATAGAGCATTTTCTCTCCACCAAATGAGAATACAAGGAGAAGGTAGGCCAGAGGGTTCTCACTAAGAACAGAATTTGCTGGCGCGTTAGTCTTGGTATTTCCAAAAACGAGTGAGTTAGGGAGGGGAGAAAGGGGAGGGGGTGGGAGAGGAGTGGGGGAAGCTAAATATAAGGTGATGGAAAGAGAAGTCACATTAGGTGGTGAACTTATTATACAAGAAGTTGACAATGCACTGTAGAATTGTATACCTGAAACCTATGTAATCCTTGCTAACAGATGTCACCCCAATAAAAAAAAAACAAAACTGTGGGAAATAAATGTTATTTAAGCCACCGAGTATTTGGTATTTTGTTATGGCTGTCTGAGTTAAGACATTTGCTAGAGACTTAACTGTGCCCAGCAGATACAAGTTAATGACTTTATTGCTTATGTCCTTTTATGTTTAACACAATTGGATATGGTAAGTGCTGTTATTATTGCCATTTCACAGATGAAGAAACTGAAACATAGCAAGGTTAAGTAATTTGCCCAAAGTTTCACAGTCAGTAACAGAAAATCTGTCTGACCATAGACCTATTACACTAATCATAATATTCTTCTATCCCATAAGTTTGCATTCTGTTGCTTTTCAATTAAAATCAGAAGCCATTTCTAATAAATGACCTCCAAATTCACAGTTATGTGTCTCAATTCAGCAACATAAAATCAATAATACATATGATTGATTTTATTGATGAATAAGTAACCTTATTTTAGAAAACAAAAAACTGAGGGTGTTATATAATTAAAATACTGATGTCATATATGCACTAGCATAAATGTGTTTAGTAAAATAGGCTTATATTCATTCATTATTTTTTATTCAACATATGTAAGTAGTTAAGTTCAATCAGTAAGCAAGAGGCAGATTATTTATTAGACAATATAGATGTGCTGATAGAAATAGAGCAATGCAGTGGTGTGGAAGAAAAGATACAATAACTGAAGCTGGGAAGTTAGAAAAAATTTCCAGTCAGATGTGACATTTAAATTGACATTGAACAATGAGAATTCTTTTGCAATCAAATAATGTCTTAACTTGAAAATTAGAGGACCTGTTCAGGTTTGCAGCTGATATTACATTAAAAACAAGTTTTGCTGATTCTTCACTATATGATTTTTCTTACATAATCCAAAAGGTTATAGCAGTGACACTGCTATAACAATTTATATATGTATTAGACTACTTGATGCTTCTGCCCATAAAATTTAAAAATTAATAATATAAATAATGTGGGACCATTCCTTATTTAAACATGAAGTAAATCTCATCAGTGAACGCATGGGTGGATTATAATAGAAACGCAATCTCATCTGTTATTCTCAAAAGAATAACATTAATAACATGAATATACATTAATAACATTTTGATAAATTGTGTACTAATTCTAATTTTATTGATAGCCAATCAAGAACAAAAATTTTAACCCTTAGTGGCTGATAGTCATAAAAAATGAATGTATTTAAGGTTTGTACTTAAACTTCTGTATACTTGAGTAATCAATGATATATTTTAAATAGTGTTCTATATTGCTTTTGCATAAAATCAGGTGGAAGAACTTAAATGTAAACATAAGAAGAAAAAGTACAAATGTGAATACCCTATCTAATAAAGAATAGCTTATTCGTGGATATGTAAAGATGGATTGTAGTAAATTACAAAACACTTTGGTAACTAGATTTAGGTGGCTCTATTTTAAAAAGTAATGTACCCAAATTATTTAAAGATGGCAATATTTTCAATATGCTGAAAATTATATTTTTGCACCTGTTTAAATTTTTAATGAAAAAATTTAAATGGAAACTAAATATGCTTAAAAGTCACTTATGTGAAGAATGAATGTGAATTTATGAGATAATATCAGACAAAGACTATGAGAGTAATAATAATGAAGTATATCAAGTTCAGAATGTAAAGCAAAGAGAACAGTTTTTTGTGTAGAATAATTTAAATATCATAATATGCTGTTCATTTTCCTTTCAAAACATGACACTTAATTTGGCACAGTTTTGATGCAACTGTTTGAACTACTGAGCTGTGATTTTGTTACATGAGTGATATTTCTAGTCATGTCCACTCGGTATATTTTCCTAAGCTTTTGTCCATCAAGGTTTATGTTGGTAAGTATCAGTAAGATCAAGATCTCAACATGCTTGTGGTATATGCAAAGCATAAATGCTAGAATTTCTTCCAAATGTGCATTGTGTATCATTCAGAGTAGTACATGGCAGTAATTCTTTGTTGGACTTGATGCATGAGCTATGTTCGACAGCAAGACTGAATTGTTTTCAGTGCAATCCTCAGGGAGTCCTTCAGAAAAGGGAAAACAATGATTTTGAAGGTTCATTTCAGTGCCAGTTGGCAAAGACCTTATAGGTAATTCTATTTTACCCATACTACATAGTTATTTTAAAGTCTCCATGTGCAACATGAGAGAAATGTGTATTTTAAAACATTGAAATTTAAAAAATGTGTTTATAGTAGTAAAGGAATTTAAAAAGTAGGAAATTATGTGCTAAATACCACTTGATTTGGCTGTACTGCACCAGTATTTTTGTTTTACAAATATTTATTTTTCTAACCAGATTGAATTTAGGGCTGAGTTATTTATCCCTATTTATCTGGAGGTGGAAGATGAACTTGGACATCTTCTATTGTTTCTATTTTCTGCCAAGTTCAATATTTATTATATGGGAACATACTGATAAGTAATTATTTTATTGTCTACAAGTCTAGATTTATTTGATCAGAATAGGTATGGAGGTAAGTAAAAATATGTATAAAATGGGAAATTTACCTAAAATAATCAATTAAATAAATAAATTATCATAAGTGACTTTATTCAAGAAAAAATTATTTAAAATTAGTACAATTTCAGGATAGCAGTTATATAACTTCAGACCTGTTTTAATGTTTTTTTCTAATGATAAATGGCCATAAAAACTAAGTATTTGACTAATTCCTTTTTTGTTTGATTGATTGGTTCCCTGCCTAGGAAGTGAATCCAGGCCTGGAGGGAGGGTGGGAGTGTAGACCACCAGGGAACATCCCCAGGGAAGCCCCCAGGGAACCCCCCCAGGGAATGGCCCGAAGTAGTTCATTCTTAAACAAAAGGTCTGTATTCCCTCTATCCCTCCCTCCATCTCTCTCTCTCTCTCTCTCTCTCCTTTTTTTCAATCAATATTTTGGCTATTCACTAGTAGAAGGCACATAAATACCCTCATGGCAGAAACAGATTCGTGGACATGCAGCCAGTGAAATCTTGCACGTCCCATATTCATATTAATGATCTGTTGCCGTCACTTAGAAATGAATGCAACTTATAAACAAGGAGTCTCACGTGTATATTTTGCACTGGGCCTTGAAAATTAAGTTCCTGGTCTTGACTGATTAATTTGGATGAAATAGACAAATGTATTAAACATTTAACTCTTGATCATATAAAATATATCTTGATAGTATGTAGATAAAAATGTGGATTGGTCTTAGTAAAATATTTAAAATTCAATTGGGATTTTTGAGAGAGATTTCAATAAAAAACTACAAACAATTTTCATTGAGAATATTATAATGAAATGGGACTGGAACAGGAAATTAAGTATTGGATGGTCAGGCAGTTTGGGGAGGTAGTGAATGAAGCACCAGTAGCCTTCTATGGAGTTTCATTAAAGGAGGATATTATCAAATCAATTATAAATACGCACAAAGAAAATAACTGGCTTATACAGAACTTCTACATAGCTTGCCTTCTGACTTAGTGTTTTTCTCACTTCATATATAGTTTCCTCAGTAGCTGTTTTAAGTTTAGTTACTCTATTAGACCCAGTATAAGGCCAGAGCAATCTTTTTTTTTATTTATTAAACTTATTGGGGTGACATTGGTTAGTAAAATTATATAGGTTTCAAGTGTACAATTCTATGTACATCATCTATGTGTATTGTACTGGTCACTGTGCTCACCTCTCAGAGTCAGTTCTCCTCCCATCACCATGTTAGTAACAAATACCTCCAGGTGGTTCTGAATGAGGTGCCTCTGTGGATCATGCTTTGACTAATACCAATCTGCCTATCATAGTATCCAATTGGTTTGAAGCTGAAAATACATTTCCACCTATTCAAAAATCCTGTCCCAGGTTCAGTGGTTCTCAACCTGTGGGTCACGACCCCTTGGAACTGTATTAAAGGGTTGTGGTGTTAGGAAGGTTGAGAATCCCTGTCTAGGTTCTTTCTTAAAGACCTGGCTGCATTAGAAACACATAAATACTTTTGAAGAAGTCAACATTTTTAGCTGGGAGTTATGCAGTGGTTTTTATGGAAAATTTCTCTTCAATGAATAAAAAAAAAAGCTAGAGTATATAGGTCAGCTAGATAATGTAATGATAGTTACAGTTAAATCTAACACAAATATTTGGAGAAGTTATATTTTCATTTTATGAAATTAGCCAGTGAGTTTATAAAGAACAATTTTTAAAACCAGTAATCGATATGTGGACAAAATAAGAAAGTGGGTAGAATTGTAATGGAAACAAAATTGTTATAGTACAAAGTAATTTTCCATTGTCTAAAAATAAGGCTGGTTTAATTTAATATGCATTACTGTTATCATAAAATCGTGTTTAATCCTTTGCATATGTGAAAGAAGTAGCATTACTCAGATCAACATAAATATCAAGATTAATTTGGCTTTTTATATGTTAAGTGATTAGCACAGTTATATTTAGTAATCCAATGAAACTGCTATAGAATCAGAAAATATTCATGCATGTGTCTTTCTCCTTTCTCAGCATCTAATTTTAACCAACTGAATTATTTTAAGTATCATCTTATTCAACAATTGAAATGAAAATTTTGCTTTTTAATGGAGAATCTACATTCATCATAAAAATAAAACAAGTCCTTGGCAAAGGTTTTCTCCACGGAAACAGGCTATTTTTGTATGGAACATTTAGCAATTTGTAAAAGCACAAATTCCAGAAATTATATCTCAACATTTTAAGAAACAAAGAGAGTATACAGATAAGAATGTAGGTTTAGTCCTTTTTATTACTTTTTAAGTAATAATAAGTTTGGGGAAGACATTTTTGTAATTTATTCTAATGTCTACAATTTATAAAGATTTATTTTAAAGGGAGGCTGAGAAGATAGTAAATAACAAATATAATGAATGGAATGAGACCAACATTGTTCACTATCTGCTTATTTGGAGAAAATAAACATGAGCTTAAAGAAGATTATGACTTCTGTATCAGGTAGAATCTCAGATAATGAAGGAAGGAAGATAAAATTTGATATGTATTTTTGAAGTTGATGTCAATAATTACAGTATTGGATGCCATGTTAATGATTTAATGAAACAAATCTTATATTAAATTACATTAGTCAGAACTTGAGAATAGTTTGTTGATCCGTTTAACATTAACATATTACACTGCATCTAAGAAAATGTCTTACCTATAATGAGGTTATACACTGAAGAAAAAGAAATATTTTAAGGAAAAATTATGAACAGGTTTAACTGACAAATTAAATGTGAGTGGAAACATATTTGGTTATTTAAAATACAATCAAGACAAGTATGTATGTGATTCTATGTTTTCATTGGAGTTGGGTAACTAATGACATCAGAACATTGTTTTCTTTATAAAATTAGTAACTTGTGCTTTATAGTTGGAGGTCAGAAATGGAGATGCAGTGTTACCACTATTATAAAATATAAAATGCTTATTAAATGACAACTTCATTTTACAGAGGTCTATTACAAATTTTAACCATGCCCTTTTAAACATTTAACTCTGGTTTTTCAGAGCTAAGATTTCAATTCATCCTTCACTATTTGTCCCATCTCCACCACCAAGAAAAGAATACACGATCTCAAATGAAAAGCTGTCTAAAATTTGTTAACAGCAAGGAGTGCCACGGTATTGCCATGGTTCTATTCAAGCTCTCCCGCTCTATAGCAGACAGGTGATTTTCCTCAAGAAAGACAAAGCAATAATGTCATTTTCTTTATTAGTTCTATTATTATTACTAGTGCTGTTGTTAGTATTGTATTATTATTGTTAGCTGAACTCCAGACATTATTTGGATTTCACCAGTTTTGTTGTTAATATGCTTCTTTCTGTTTCATGATCCAATTCAAGATAACAGTAGTGTGATTTTAAAACTGCATTCATTCAAAAAATCCTGTCCTATCTCTTCTATACCTTTCCCTCACTTCACTAATCCAATTGTTTTTGGTCTGGGTCCCACTATAGTAAACATGTTCTAAACTGGCATCCTCCCAATAAATGATCACACCTTTGACAGAATTCAATGAACAGTCCATGATCTGTGTCTTCACACTCTATTTCCGCTTTCAAAACTGTTCCTTCTGCATGTTACAAGGTCCTTTTCTATTACTACAATGTCTCTTTTTTAAAAAGATTTTATTCTTAGAGCTATTTTAGTTATCTGCAAATCTATACTAGCAAACATTAACCTCTGGGCTGAATTTTAGCTGCATGTCTCCAACATTTTATCTAAAAGTTCCATCTTACATATTCCATCAATATTTAAACTCAAACCATTGAATTAATTCTCTTTCTCTTAATAATAACCTCTGATTTCCAGTAATGGGTCAATTTCTCCAAACTCAAACTTAAAAACTTAAAAGTGTCTTTGAATTTAGCCTTTTATCTTTGTCCTATATCAACCAATCTCAAAATCCCATCAAAGACTTTTTAAAAAATTGTTTCTTGCAATTGTTTGCATTTCTATTGACTCAATGAATTTATGACTTTTCATTTTACTCTCACAGTAATTTAAAAAACCCCACCTACCAGTCTTCATCAAAGCATTCTTCAACAATTTGTCTAGTTAGCAAAAACACTTTATCACAGATCTTATTTGTCCATGTTATTTTTCTTCTGAAATTTTAAGGCTTTTTTTTTTCTTATTTATGGGACAAAGATCTCGACTTTTAATACTGGCACATAATACCTTTCTTACCCAGACTCTGACTTCAATTTACTGTACCACTACACCCCAGCTGTATTCATCATTCGACTCCAGCTGAAATTCACACATTGAGCATCAAGACATATGCTCGTGAAAGATTGCCTTCTGAAGTAGGTAGGGTGGGGAGGGGGTGCCTAAGGAGCTCAGTGAACCTGCTCAAAAAAAAAAAAAAAAAGCAGTGAAAGTACTTACAAAACAACGACAAACCACAAACATTTCAGAACTCCAGAAATTAACCAAATTCACATAATCAATTGAAAGCATCTACTCAAGAAATACTAATGAGAATTAGTATTAATAGCATGAACTGTGGCTTCTTAACATGTGACGGTTCTACCCTCCCTCACTCCGGAGTTCAGTGGCATGGTGGGCATGGAAGTCAGCCAGTTTATAGCCAACAGAGATGACTGACCTCTTTTGGAGCTCTGTTGAAAACCCCATCCAAGAGGACAGTTGATACTTTGAGAAAACAAAGTTTCCTGGAAAATCTCCATTCCCAGGGCTTTACAGCTATTTGATTTAACTTGGGAGTCAGCTCTGGGGAAAATACAAAACATTTTACCAAAAATTACAGAAAACAATAGTATTTTGTTGGTAACATCACCTAAGAGTACGTGCCGTGGGAACAGAAGAGAGTCTGGCCAAAAATTTAAAAGGAATCACTAAATAGTTCATTTTTTCTATAGTTCTGCCTTTTTCAGAATGTCATGTGAATAGAATCATATACGACGCAGACTTTTCAGACTGGCTGCTTTCATTTAGAAATATACATTTAAGATTCATCCGTGCCATTGCACGTCTTGACAACTCATTTCTTTTTTTCACTGGTTAGTATTCCATCATACGCCTTGCTGTGGTTTGTTTTAATTCAGTTATTGAAGAATGTTTTAAATGCTTCCAGGTTTGGCAATTACAAATACAGCTTCTATAAACATCCAGGCATAAGTTTTTGTGTGCACATACATTTACTAATCATTTGGGTAAATATCTAGGAGTATAATTGCTATGGTAAAGCTATGTTTATCTCTGTAAGAAATTGCGACTGTCTTCAAAATAACTGTGCCATTTTGCACCCCACCAGCCATGAATGAGAATTCTTTTTGGCACACATCTTCACAAGCACTTAGTATTGTCAAATTGTTTTGTATTTTCGTCATTCTAATAGGTATGTACTTGTATTTTGTTTTTACATTTATTTGCCCTTCCCTAATGATTAATGATGTGATGATCTTTTCATATAGTTACATACTATCTGTATATCATTATTCACATCTTTTGCCCACTTTGAACTGAGTTGTGTGGTAGAATAAAGTCTGGTCATTTTTGGACTTCTGTCTTTCAGAACTATAAAATAATAATTTTTGTGTGTTTTAGACCTCTGAATTCATGGTAATTTGTTAAAAACAGAAAACAAACACAGGGTATTTTCTTATTATTAAATTATGATTTTTTCATATCTTCATTAGGTATGAATTTGTAAATATTGATCAATTTTTATCCTGGGCAAATCTTTTTTTTTTTTTTTTCTTTTGGTGGTTCCCTGGCTGGGAATTGAACCTCGGCTGCAATGTTGAGAACACCGAAGCCTAGCCACCATACCACCAGGGAACCCCCTGTCCTGGTCAGATCTTTTCATTCTCATGAAAGCAGATTTTTTATTTTAATAAGGAACAACTTATTTGTTGCATAAATCCTGATACTCGTATTGTATCTAAAAACTCATTACTAAAAAAACTCATGTAGACTTTTTCACATTTTTCCTTCTACAACTTTTATATTTTTGCAACTTACTTATGTCTAAGTCTATCTGGACGTGATATTTGTATGAAATGTAAGGTAGAGGCCTAAATTTGTATTTTTAAATATGAATATAATTGTTCTTGTACCATTTTGTGAAAAGAATTTTCTTTCCTTTTGAATTGCTTTTGTGACTTCATCAAATATCAGTTGACTGTATTTCTGGGTTTTTATTTCTGGGCTCTCTATTCTCTTCCATTGAGCTATGTATGTCTTCTTTCACCAGTATGACGCTGTCTTGATTATCATAGCTTGTATTAAATCTTGAAATAGGGCAGGCCATGTGAGTCCTCCATCTTTGTTCACTATTGTGTTGGTTATACAAGGTCCTTTGCATTTTTATAACTTTAAAAATTAATATGTCAATATCAGCAAATTAGCTTAGTAAGATTTTGATAAGGATTTTGTTGAATTTGTATATCAAGTTGAGAAGAATTGACATCTTAATGATATTGGTTATGAACAGAGTATCTCTCCACTTACTTAGATCTTTGACTTCTTTTATCAATTTTGTAGCTTAATGCATACAGATTCTGGATAATATTTTATAAATTTATGCTTAAATACTCCATTTGGGGTGCTATTATAAATTGTACTTCTTGATTAAAAATTCCAATAATTCATTTCTGGTATATTGAAAGGCTCTTGACCTTGAATATTGACCTTGTTACCTACAAATTTGCAGTATCTTATTAGTTCCAGGAGAATTTATATAGATTCCTTGGTCTTGTCTACAGGGACAATCATTTTGTCTATGAACTAAGACAGTTTTATTTCTTTCTTTTCAATAATCTGTGTATATTTTATTTCTTTTTCTTATTGTACTAGATGTAATGTTAAATTGGAGTGCTGAGAGAGGACACATGACATAGGAAGAAAAGGTCTCTAGTCTCTCACCATTAAGTATTAATAACTACTATAGGGTTCATTGTAGATAGTCATTATCAAGCAAAGGAAATTCTACTTTATTACTAGTTTGCTGATGATCATTTTTATCCTGAATGGGTGTTGGATTTTGTCAAATACTTTTTAGGAGTCAGTTAGGCTAGTCATATGGTATGCCTTTTTTTTTTTTTTAGCATATAGATATGTTTTATTATGTTTATTGCTTTTAATGCTAGGTCAGCCTTGCATACTAGAAGTAAATTTCAAGTGGTCCTGTAATAAATCATAGAATAAATCCCAAGACTATGAGATAAGTCTGATAACCCGCTTCCATTTTTGACATTGATAATTTGTATCTCTTCTCATCTTATCTTGGTTAACCTGTCTAGATATTTCCCAATATATTGATCTTTTCAAACAAACATTTTTTGGTTTTGCTAATTTTATTTACTGTTTTGTTGTTGTTGTTTGTTTCTAATTTGTTAATTTTGGCTATGATTTTTATTATTTTCTTTCCTCTGCTTGTTGTAGACTTAATCTGCTCTTCTTTCTCTATGTTCCTGAAGTAGAAACATAAGTTATTAGTTTAGAATTGTTTCTAAAGTGTGCATTTAATGCTATAAATTCTCCTCTAAACATTGCTTTTGCTGCATTCAATAATTTTTAATAGCACATATTTTTATTTTTTAATGAAATTATTTTTTGTTGCTTTTGAGACTTCTTGTTGACCCATGTGCTACTTAGAAGTGCATTTTTGATTTCCAAATATTTAAAAATTTTCTAAGTATCATTATGTTATTGGCTGCTAGTTTAATTTCATTGTGGTTGAGAATATACTTCACGAGATTTTTCTTTTAAATTTGTTAAGGTATGTTCTATGGCTCAGAATATGGCCTACATTGATAAATGTTCCAAGTGATAAATGTATATTCTGTTGTTTTGGATAGATTATTCATTACATGTCAATTAGATAAAGTTGATTGATTTGTGCAATTCAGTTCATCTATATCCTTATTGATTTTCTGCCTGCTTGGTCTATCAGCTACTGACAGAATGGGTGTTGAAGTCTCCAATTATTATAGTAGATTTGTTTATTTACCCTTGGAGTTCTGGCAGTGTTTGCCTCCTGTATTTTGCTGTTTTACTGTTAGGTACATACATATTAAGTATTTTCATGTTTTCTTAAGGAGTAGACTTATTTGTTATTATGTTTGCACCCACTATGCAAGGGAACTTTCCTATTTCTTATGTATGCTTTCTATGAACTTAATAGAATTACTCCAGCTTTCTTTTAATTGGTGTTACCTTTTGCCCTCTCTTTAATTTTAAACTACCTGTGTCTTTATATTTAAAATGGATTTCATACAGACAGTATCTAGCTGGGTCATATCTTCACAAGATGACCAACTAAATGAAACTACATTTACATAATTAAAAATTGTTATGACGACTACATCTCACCAAATGGAGAATTTCAAAAAGAGATAGACATAATAATAACAGTTATTATTATAAAAGTAACAGTAATTTTATTATAATAAAAATAATGAGTAAAGTAGAGAGTCTGGAGCTGAATAGTATAATAACTGAAAGAAAAGTGCTAGAAAGATTGCAAAAGATTTGGGCAGGCAGAAAAACATGACCAATGAACTTGAACATAGGTTGATGAAGGTAATCCAGATTAAGGAACTGAAAAAAAGTTAAGAAAAATAAAGAGAGCTTTGTAAACCTGAGGGACAACATCAAACATACCAACATAAAAAAAGAGGATGAGAATAGTGGTACATCAAAAAAAATTAAATAAAATTGAAAGAATTAATAAAATGCTCCCAAGTTTATTATAAACATTTCATCTAAACATATGAGTTCAACAAACTATGAGTAGAATAACCTCGAATGATTCTCATTTAGACACCCCTTAGTCAACCTAATAAAACTTAAAGATGAAGAAAAAAGCTTGAATGCATCAAGAGAAAATGACTTGGCATACACAAGGATCCTCTATAAGATTAGTGGCTGACTCATCTGAAACCATGGAGTACAGGAGGCAGTTGGAAAATATATATAAGTTTAGAAAGAAAAAGAATATCAACCAAGAATTCTTTATCTTATAAAGCTATCATTCATAAATAAAGGAAAAATTAAGACATCCCCAGCTAAACCGAGACCAATAAAATGTGTGTGTGTGTGTGTGTGTGTATAATAATGGTTCTAATGTATACAATGGAATACTATTCAGGCATAAAATAAAACAAGCTATGGATTTATGCATTATGCCATGAATGAACCTCAAAACATTTTAGCGAAAGAATACAAATATGTTCAGTGAAAGAATTTAAACACTAGAGGCCACATATGTTATGATTCAATTTATTCAGAAAACACAAAGCTATAAAGACAAATGGATTAGTAGTCACCCAGAGCAGAGCAGAGAGGTAGAAGGATAAATAGTACATGTGCATAAATAGTATATGTTCATTTTGAGGTGATAAACTGTTCTAAAATTGATTTATTATTATTATTTCACTAGTAAATAATACATTTACCAAAAAATTATTAAATTGTACATTTGAAAAGAATTAATTATATGATATGAAATATATGACTCAAAAAAGTTATTTAAATAAAATGAGATGGGAGGAAGTATGCTAGAAACTGAGCACACAAAGAAGAGTAAGGCATATTCCCACTTTTATTAGCTCACAGTTTCATGCGTATAGCGAGAGAGAAAGAGAGCTGGAAACTACTCTTTACCACCACTAATAATAGAAAAGAAAAAAATGTCACCAATGGATTTCAATTGAATTTTCAGTTTAAAATATAGTTGAGTATTGTGGTTGCAGATTTTCATGTTTAAAGAACTGGAAGTTTCTATTTATCCTGTTGAGAACTATAGTAGAATTTGGAGAGTAGTGAGAAGTGAAAGTCAGTTGACAATTTGGAAACAGAAAGAAGTATTTTCTGTAGTATATAGAATTTATTATAAGAGACCATGACTAAAAACTTGCAGTAATGCTTGTTAAAAAAATGACAGTTCACTGAACTAAGATAATGGCAGGGATGACCCAAAACGGTGGTAGGAAATAGGTGATATTTAAAAGAAACACTTTCTGAGATTAGTATAATGAAACTTGATAATTACCTAAGAATACATTTAAAAAAAAATTTTTATGTTCAAATGTCTAAAACAAGATTAATTCTGGACAAAACTATATTTGCCATACTGCTTATTTTTAAACTATAATTCAAAGATAAAAGTTTATGCAGAAACTGTAAATATTCTGTTACACTTTATTTTGCTGTTGATACCACCATAATATCTTTAAATTGCAATGATGGTTAATATTGCTTGGTGGTGGAGTAGTGAGTATAAACGGTGCATCTTCTACAGAAAAACTTATCACAATCAATGCTTAAAAGTAAGCTACATGAAGTTAGAGATTTTTGCCTACTTTGTTTACTTCTGTATATGCATCACTGCGAACCTTGCCTGTACATAGTGGGCACAAAGTATATTTTTGTTGAATAAATGAGTATGCACAAGAACTCAGGGGAGAAGCTTTTAAGAGGAATGTTATTTGTCACGAAAGGTGTCAATGTTGAAGGAATTGTTTGAACTGAGATATCACAAATTGAAAATACATTTCCCAGGAATTTGTAATAGAGTTAACCAGAAGGGGTCAGTACCATTCTACCTTGGACCCAAACATAATGAACTAGACCTGTAACTTCCTTCAAGAAGAAACAAAGAGAAATTTACATATCTAATCAGATGAAATATTCTTATATCATTTACAGAAACTCAGTGACCCCTATAATTATATTAATAGTGAAGGCAAATATTTTAGTAAGACTTTGTGAAAGAACACACATGTCCTATGAGATGCACTTGGGCAGCAAGCAACCCTATTATTAGCTGAAGGAAACTAACTCATTTAGAGTTGCAGGAGAGGGTGTGTGAAAATTTCTAAATCTGTAATAACTTGTTTATGCTTATCAACAGACTTTATCATCACCAATCTCATGCTGATTTGTTGAGACCTGCTTTGGGCTAGGAACTGTCTTAATTGCTCTCCACTTCTTTCTAATACAATGTCAGCAACAACTTGTATCATTGTCCTACAGATGAGAAAATTGAGAATTTGGAAGTATTCAGTAGAATCATATAAGTCTCAGCATAATAGAGATTATGTCAACTTTAGTGCTATTAATGTTTATATCCTCCCTCAGTGCTATATTGAGGTGCCTATTAAAAGCTGATTTGTGACCCACCCTTCAAATTTATATGTTGAAGCCCCAAACCCAAGTATCTCAGAATGTGACTATTTTTCAAGGTAGGGCATTTAAAATGGTAACAGTTTAAAAATGAGGTCATTAGGGTTTACCTTAGTCCAATTTGACTGGTGTCCTTTAAAAAAGGAAATTTGGATTCAGACAGAAACACTGGCGGTACTCTTGCACAGATGAGGACACCAGAATATGTGCACACATAGGAAAGGCCATGTGATCACGTAGCAGGAAGGTGGTCATCTGCAAGCCATGGAGAGAGTCCTCAGGAGAAACAAACACTGCTGACACCTTGACCTTGGGCTTCCAAGCTCCAGAACTGTGAGGGGAGGAAATCTGTTGTTTATGCCACTCAGTGTATTATGACAACCCTAGCAAAAATAATGAAGTGCTCATAAATATCTGTTGTGTAAATCAAATATATGTCCAAGTCCATAAAATCTAACATTTCTGTAATCAGTCTGCAGTTAGACTTTAAGTTGTCATACTTACCACTAGAACCTTCTGGCTTGTAGGAGCTAATTTGTTATGTTACTACAGCAGTCACATTCTTTAAAAAAATTCTAAATTAGGCAACTTCAAATTTCAAATTTGTCTTGATTTAAAATTTTTTCATAGGGCTGATATATTTCTTTGTAGTTTAGATGTTTGAAACCACCCTTCCATGATGCTTAGAAATTGATTATCGGGCCAATTGTAAGACATATGTTCACGCAAATGCAGCATTTGTTCTTCAAGGTTCCCAAGAACTAAAGAATTTTCCCTCCAATAAAAGACATCAGCAGTTACAGCATAAATAATATTAAAGTAAATGCAATATAGATAGATCCGTAAAAAATTAAAGATAAAGTATATGTATATTTCTATACAGCATCAACCCAACTGAGATGTTGAGACATTTTTTTCAACCACAAAACTATACATATTTTAAAATATTCAAGATAATACATATTAGAGCTATTCTCATTCCTCTCAATGAATTCCTCTCAAAGACCAGAAGATTTGGTGGGCTAGATCTCAAATCTGACTTTACGGAGATCTTGTAGTTTAACAGCCAATCTACTCCATTTGGAACACAGAATTACCTGTAATCCCTGGTGTCGTAGAGTGTGATTGGGTAACTCAACTAGAGAACACAGGGGAAAAAATAACTAAATTTATGCAGACAGAAACAGATGTAGTTGAACAAACAGATGTTGTAGATCTAGACGGCCAAAAGAATAGAAAAAATTGAAATAAAAGACTGTAATAAAGTGCACAATGGTATTGCCTGAGTTGACTTTTAAAATGACAACTTCGATTTGAAGAATTAAAACTCAACTCATAATTCTTTAGGAGAAGGCTATAGTCCATAGTCAATATCTATTTCCAGTTGTGAATTACCATCAAACGTCTGATTCTGAATTCTGTTCACATCACGATGTGCTAGAGAGGAAGTATTTAAAAACAACGTGTAGTTCCTTGCAACTAAAACAGTGTCTTACATGTGACCGGTGAATAGTACATAAGCTAAATTAGGAAACAAGGATCTCTTCTTAAAAATTGTATTCTGTTGATTTAGGAGATTGTTACCAGTATATTCAAGAAGTTTATGCCCAATAAAATATTATACCAAGGAAAGAATTTGTGTGTGTGCATGCGCACGTGTGTCTTTACCCTCGGTTAGTAGCCTACCTGTTCTGATGAGCTGGAGCAGTGTTCTAAATAGACAGCTTCCCAACACGTCGGATTCTATTATTAGAAATTAGATAGATATCAACTAATCAGTATTCACTATTCTAATTGCACTGCATCTGAGTTATTCAAAGCCCCCTACAATTTTGTCTTTTAAGAGTGAAAAATGGGACACAAAATCCACCACTCTTATTTTGTACAATTTTGTCAAGATTATGATTTAATATCAATAGAGTTTTCAACAGCTAGGCAATTTCCCCTGTTTTTATCCCAAAGTCACATCAAGGGAACCTGAGTCCATGATGAATGTCTACATTAAAGCTATCATTGCTAATAGTATTCCATATCATTTGTCTTTGGTTCTGTGGGACCAAATTACAATCACCACATGACTGTAGCTTATCTTGTGATTAATGATGGTTTTACTAAGTCACTGACAGTGAAACTTCTGGGAGGAAAATGGTAATATGGTTTGAAATTTTAAATTGCACATTTAAAAAATCATTACCTGGTTTTCAAAGAGTTGGTTAATTTATGCATGATGGGGGGTAAAGCATAGTCCTTTTAGCTGCTAGAGAGAAGAATTTCTCTACCTAATTATTCCATTTTTTAAAGGTCTTAAGTAAGATGTGATACATAACAAATGTTCTCAAAGGACATTCAAACATCTCTCAGAAAAGATGCTATGTTTTTTTCAGATGAATAAAATTTTAATATGCAAAAAAGTGCAAAGACTCCTAAGCACCCCAATAAAAAATAAAGTTAGAGGATACATTAAAGAATATTCTGTGTGATATATCGTAGGTTCAGAAAACTTTTCTGCACCATTTCCCTGGGAGTCATCGGTGCACATCTAAGTCATTAGTGAGGGAATATTATCAGCACCCATTGAACTTTTGATGTTTTCTTCTGAATTACCTCGGGCTTGAAACTAATCTGAACTTACATTATCACTACTTGGACTAATCGGCATTGGTTCCATTTAAGCAAAGACAGAATTTTAAATTAATTTTGCTTCAGAAAATAGACAGTATCAAGGAAAATTGTTTTGATCAAAATGTTACCACTTTTTCTACATGAAATTCAAACCCATTTTTGCAACAGTAGCCACAGCTAACTTCCATAATAATAGACAACTTGCAACTCAAACGCCCATAAAATAATCTCAAAACTCTGAAATAACTCATACATGGTTCTGTCCTTCTATAAATTGATAGAAATAGCACGGAGGAATCTGAAACTCTATTTCTACCCTTTCTACAAGTCAATCGACCATATCTTTTATGATTGAAGTGGTCAAAATATGTCCGTCTTTCAAAAGCCCAAAATCATCTAAGTGACTACAGTACTAACAATGCCAGCTCAGATTGTTTATTTCTGGGCTTTTCATGCTATGTTAGCTACAGAAAAATTCATTTTTCTAGTAGTGTGTTGATTCTTTATGTGTACTTGAACTGAAATATATCATCTAATGCTTGATATGATATTGTCTGAAAAAAATAAAAGTATCCGAGAATTGATATTCTCTTGACATTATTGTTCCCAGCATAAAAAGAGTATATGATTGTGGTTTCTGTTTTTAGTGAGAGTCATCAAAATGTTGGGGGCTGCATTGTTTAATCTGGGTGAATTATCAATTCTACTTGTGCTCACTCTGCTGTTTAGAAGACTAATTATTGTAGCAATTTTAGATGATTTTAATGTTCTAAGAGAGCTTAATGAAGACCATTAAACATTTATTAGAAACATACTTGCCACTGTGAATGTCTAAAACTAGAAGATTACATTTTAACCATTTATTTTTAGCCATGATGTTAACATTAATTTATTGGTGCTTATAAAGCTATTTAATTTTCTTGATTAACATAAGCGAATAATATGTTACTTCAAATATAAAGAAGATGGAATTAATGATGTATCTGTATAAGTGATAACAAACAACTTCTTTTCCATATTTTTAAAAAGACCAAGTTAAAGAGACACATGAGACAATTACTTGAAAAGGTAAAATACAGAAAATAAATTATCTGTCAAAAAAGTCACTGGCATAATAGTATGAAGAGCTCTGTGGACACACTTCCCAGCATAATAAATTATATATAAATACATATTTTTGAATATATACACATGTACACACACACACACACACACACACACACACACACACGAGGTTGGACAATTAATTTTGGGGACTCATCCTAGAAAAAGTGCTACATACCTCATTGCTGAATATCACTGTGGTCGTCTTTGACGTACTCTCTTTGGGAAGCTGTGCATCGATGCCAGTGCCTAGTCTACTCTTGAAAGCAATTTGGGAACTCTTTTTCTGGAATGACCCTCAGAGCTGTCATTGTACCCAAAACCTGACAATTAAGCTTGCAAACTTGTCACCGTGTGCTGATGTTGGCAGCACTGTACAAACAACTCAGTAAGGTGCCATATCCTTGACAAGGGTATGACCACAGCTCTGAGATAGGTAGGTAGGTAGGTAGGTAGATGTGTGTGTGTGTGTGTGTGTGTGTGTGTGTGTGTGTAAACATTTTAAGATGTTATTTCTCTCTTTTTAAATTGAATTGAGTTATGGTAGCAATGTGTCTGGTGTTAATCAGATGAAGGCCAGCATCAGCATGTGACAGGCAGGACGGTCAAAGGAAATGGTGGGAGCCAGGTTGTTGTTTGAAAAGTGGAAAACCATTTTGAAGTGGTATTTGAAATTTGAAAACACTGTTTGAGTTTCTCTCATGTTCTCCTGACTTAACATCCCGTGCCTTCTACCTAAGGGGGACCTTAAAGGATGTGGTGTCCTGTAGAAAACCAGCTGCACTGGTGCACTTTGGAAAGAAATCAAAATGGCATGCATAGCAATATGAGTGGACACTGTGGTCAATATTTCTCAAGCAGTAGTTTACCGTAATCAGAAGTGTCTGAGCACAGATGGTCACCACTTTGAGCACCTCTTGCAACTGCAGAAGTCAAATGTGTCTTGTGTTTATTTTTGTTATTGCTATATATTGAATATTGCAATTTTAATACAGTATTTTCCTTTCTTAAAATGTATATGCATTTATGTCACCCTTTGTGTGTGTGTGTGTGTGTGTGTGTGTATCATCCATATATATGTATATACATACACACACACACACGCACGCACCTATGCACATATATGAGGGCTGTCCGGAAAATATCCATGTAAATGAAAATCTCGGATATGGAGATATATATTCAAAATAAAACACAACCATTTAAAGTCTCTGGAAATGATGAAAATAACATATAGCCAGTAAGGAAATATCTACTTAAAAAAAACTACTGAAATCCAGTAATAATAGTGAGACACTGTAGTATATGTACCAATACTCCCTTTTCCCAGTTCAGCAGATGGAAACTTCACTAGAGATTAGTGCAACCCAGAACTCAGTACTCCTGTTCCCATCTCCCACTTGGAAGAATACCTTCCCTAGATGGTCAAGATGTCAGCATATCTCACTCTGCCCTAAAAGTAGCTGAGTCTAAGTTCTAGCTAAGGAGTAGGTGACCCCTTTTTTTTCTTAGCCTTTGCTGGTGGAAGGAGGTTCTATCTTGTGTTTGGGACTCCTGATAATTCTGGGTCCCAGTCCCCCTTTGCAAGCCCATTAGGCAATGTTTCCATAAAGAGGCATGATGAAAAGACTTGCTACCTTTTCTCCACCCATCACTCAGTTCCTGTAGCAGGCATGCCACTCAGAGAGACATGCACATGTCACTACTCCTAGCTCTAGAGATATATATCTAAAAGATTTTGTTGGGGGAATGGGGAAGGAAAGAGAAAGAAAACTATAAAACAAAGTCATGAAATATTGGTCTTTTTCAAAAGTAACTAACTACGTTTGCCATAGGGTATGAAGAAATTGAAGCCTAAAGATGCTCTTGAAAAACGTGGAGGACATGGTGAGTGGAAATTGGGAGGAAAGTCATAGATACATAAAGATATAGGGTGAATTCTTGACTGACTCTTTTGCCAGAGAGAAAGTGGGAATAAGACAGTTATGAGGAGTCTTTCTGGGGTCAGAAAAAATTTCAGCTACTGACCTCTGTAATTATCCCTTCAAAGGAAACTGAATTTGACTGGATGGGTCTATAGAGCAATGTATGACCCTGAACATTGTTGAAAATGAGAGAACAATCAGCTAGTGAGTAGTGGGTCTCAAGAGTGGAAGATCTCTGTTAGTGGATCTCTATGGCACACAAGAGATTCTGATGTTGTTCAAAGAAAGATATAGGCAAAGAAAACTCTGTAAAAACAATTATTATGCCAAGGTAATTCTGGGTGCCCTCATAGGTGCAACCTCAAAGGCTTAATACTGAAGGAGTGAAATAGACTTCACTAAAATGATCCAGCCAGTTCTTACACCAATAAACAAGCAAATAAAAAAAGACAAACAACAAATCTAGAGTTGAGGGTGAGGGCCGTACCCAGAATTGCTACAATATATTATTAAAAATATCCAGCTTCCAACAAAACTTCCAAGACATACAAAGAAATAAGACATTATGACTCATACGCCAGGAAAAAATAATCAGCATACACCAAAAGCTGTCCATGAGAGTGACCAAATGTAATATATAACAAGAAGAAGACTTCAAAGTAGATATTTTAAACACATATATGGAAATAAAGGATAATATGATTAAAGAGGAAAAGTCTGATGGTAATAGACAGAAATTATTTATTAATAAGAACCAAGTAGAAATTCTATAATTAAATAGTACCATAATTAAAATGAAAAAATACACTAGAGGGGCACAACAATGGATATAAACAAGCAGATAAAAGAATTAGTGAACTTGAAAATAGATTAATAAAGATCATGCAAGCTGAAGCAACAGAAAAAGAAAAGAAAAATAAACAAAGCTTCAGAAAATTGCAAATATCACTAAACACACCAACAAGTGCATCACAGAATACTGGATGTAGGGGAGATAGAGAAAAAGAAACAAAAAAATTTTAAGAAATAATGGATGAAAACTTCCCAATTTATTGTAAAACAATAATCTACCCATTTAAGAAGTTCCTTTAACTCCAAGAAAGACAAATGAAAAGGATTCCACAAGCAGATATATCATAATGAAAATACTGAAAGTCAGAGTCATGGAGAAAATATTGAAGGCGGTAAAAGAAAAGTAAGTTATCACTTACTTACAAGGGAACTCAATAAAATTTTCTTCCTAAGAAAAACATAAAGCTCCAAAGCAGTGGGTCAACCTATTAACAGTGCTCAGAGAACAAGAACAAAATGAAGATTTGTTACCAGCTACCCTATTTTAAAAGAAATACCAAATGAAGTTCTTCAGGCTGAAAGTAAGTGACCTCAGATGGTATTTCAAGTCCACATTGAGAAACAAATAGCATCGGTGAAGGTAATTACGTAATTAGGAAAGACAGTGTAAGTCCATAGTTTTCTCCTTTCTTCACTTAATTGACTTAAAAAGCAATTTCATAAAGCTATTTGTGAATAATATTTTTTGAGCCTCTATCATGTAGAAGGGTAATATTTGCCAATAACAGCTCAAAGATGAGGATTGGGTGCAAGTACTGAGTTAAGGAAATGACTCCAAATAGTATCTTGAATCCACAGAACAAAGGAATGGAAACAGAAATGATAAATATGAAGGTTAATGTCACAAAAGCTACATATGAAAAAAGAACCATGATATTCTTCCTTGAACTTTTTTGCAGATTATCCATTTTCATTGAATACATATTGAAACTGCTTAGTTATTGGTTTCATTTGCAATGTAGTCATTGTTTCCAAAACCTGCCTTGGTAACGATGTGGGTTAAATTAGCACGTGTTAATGAAACTTAAAGACATTATTTATTCCCTTAAACATCAAACAATTTATTAAAAATGCTATTTTATATGTTGACTGAACAGATTTCTACTGTCATATTAGAATGATCACTGTAAGTTTAAAAACACTTTAAATTGAATTTGTGGATATCCACAAACTGACACAGCCCTTACAACAAGGGACTTGGCTTACAAAACATATAGACTAAGACTAGTGTGGGCGTTGTTGACCTCTCTGCAAAGTCTATGAATCTCAGCAGGTTCACTCTGGTTTTAAGTCTATATATCTTAGATATATGCCATGCTTAGTATTTACTGACCTTAACGTTAAATAAACAATGGCAACAGTTTTTCTTTTACATATGCAAAGTTGACATTGTCATTGAGAGAAGAGTGAGAAAGTTTGGGTATTTTCATAGTCATCTAGGGCATCGTTCTGCTAAGAAGAATTATGAAGCCATATCACAAATATGAACATATGTAATATTTTAAACCACAATCAGATGAGGAGACTTCCTGGAAAAAAGTTTTCCAAATATATAACCATTATTAACATTAGAAATAAGTTTATTATGACCTAAGTAAGTCTATCATTGATGTATTTTCAGTTCATGTAGAAAAGCTTTCTTGACATTATAATGTATCTGTTCACTACTTTTCAAATCAGTTCTCTAAGAATTTTTTTAAATGTTAAAAGAATAAAAGGACAGAATCTCAAGGTGTTGATTTAATTGTAGATATTATAATTACTGAAATATTTTTGTATCTGTCTCATTGAAGTTCAAAGCAGAAAAAACAATAGAGGTAGAACAGGGTCTAGAGAAAGACTATACACATCTTTCAAGGTGGCTTTCCAAATCAAGAGTTGTAATTAGACGTCGAAGTAGATCTCGAATATGGAGTATCTTGCATATTTTGTAGTTGCTCAATATATATTTGATGAGGAGAAAGACACTCATATCTCACTTCCCCATTTTGCAACAGTGAAGTAAAGCAGAGAATAAAGAGGAACCACAATTGAGTTAAAATGAATGCCTAACAAGATCTTCACAGGGGGAATGTCCTGTACCAGTTTTATGCTGAAATGCCAACATTTAACTCTGGTTCAACCACAAGATTTCATTGTTTCTGTATCTCTTGTGCCTTCATCTAAAAGTGATCTTTAAGAAGTGTGACTCATGTGAGTGTAAGGAAATCTGTCACAAGAGGGCATCAATACGTGGTCATCCCTCAGGGAGAAAGAGCTCAGATCTCTTTTCTCTGTATTTGCTTTACACCTGCTCTTTTCTGTTTTTCCTCTCATTCTCATTTTGAAGTATCTTTGTAATCCCTGCCTTCTTTTTCTAAGTGCTTAATTGAAGAGACTGTATACAGGGGTAGTATTATATACACATAGAAAATCAACATTTAAGCCAGCTGATCTGACATGATTCTTAATGCATAAGCAATTTCAAGACAACTTTATGGTAGTCTATTCATAAAGATTCTTTGATTATATAATAAAATTGGTAATATAGAGATATAAATAGTCATGTAAAGAACACAGGTTTATTTGTGTTTTCATAGACAGAGACTTTGATGAAGTTGTGATGATTAAGGAAAAGTTGTGGGGAGTTCTGTGTGTGTGTGTGTGCTTGTAAGTTTGGAAACCAACAGGAAATAATGTAAAAGCAATCGGCAAGTACAGTAATGGTGATCGTGTAAGGAATCTCTAATGTATTGAGAAAGCAAAAATGAAGGGAGAGAAGATTCAGAAAAAAAAGATTTTTAATGAATGCCACAAATTTTTATGTTAATTTATAAAGTAAAAGAGAAATAATACAGAAAGAGATTATTATAAAATATAAATTTACAAAAATTTGTAAAAAAGGAAATATATTTATTAGAGAAAATTGAATAAAAGCAACTACCTCAGCCCATGTTGTTCCCAGTGATTCTTTCACACTTTCAAGAAACAAGTCATTTCTTTGTTTATACATTTTTTCATAGCATGAGAAAACAAAGATTTTTCTCATTTATTTATTCTAAACACCTCGTTAATATGTAATTCACCAACAATAAAGTGTATTGTTCAATGAATACTGACAAATAATTGAACTCAATGTAATCTTCATCATTAACATACATATGTATTAGCATCACCCAAAATGTTTGCTCATGACTCTTTCACTTCCTCTACTCTTCATCTGGTTTAAAAAAAGAAAACATTACTGATAAGCTTTCTGTCACTATAGGTTGATTTTCCCCTATCTTCCTCGTGGGGTGAGCCCCCACCCTATCCAACTCAAGAACTCCCCCAAGCTGTTTCTAATGGCTTTTCCATATAAACAGCCTGTCTTGGCTCATACTGTGGACTTCCCTAAAATCCCTCAAAGGTTCACTAATCCCAAACAAGCATCATCTGGCCTTGATATTCCCCATCCCTTTGGTAAGCAGCCCCAAGCCCAGCACTAGCAGCAGCCGGGGGCAGTTCTCAGCTTAGCCTCTCCCAGGCACCTCCAAGGCCAGCTCAGTGGCAACCATCTGCAGGTCACTGTGTAGCTCATACCAAATGGGCCTGGACAGGGCACAGGCCGCGGCCAATCTGCTTACGCCCCGAGCAGGCCTACATGTGCTGCTGCATCTGATAGAGTTCTCCTTCAGATATGTCTGAACAAAGAATTCTACCACTAAAATGTAAAAGCTACTTCGTTTAGCATACATGCTGACACACCAAATGTACATGACATATTGTTACGTTTGAAAGAGAAGATTACAGAACATGATGGAGCAAGTATTTTAGGTAGAACACAGATACCAAGACTGGCCTTGTGATTTGGGGGTCATTATTGTATCCTCCTTTCAGGTCATTGTGTAATCTGTAAAGAATATATTAGAATATGAAAAAGATATATTAAAATTGTTATAAAGTAGAAAAATAACATTCTACAGAAAATATTAGGAAACTAATTTTATGAGCAATTTTACCATTATATAGAAAAATTATTGCATATCACCATCAGAGATGTGTAGTTTGTTTTTATGTTGATCAATGATAGACAAAAGCAAATAAAGCAACTTACATTTCCTGAAAGAAACAGCAATCCATATTGGAATTAATAAATATTTCATTGTTTCAGATGTTATGTTCTAGTCCTATGTATTTTATTGGTTAACATATTCTGAGGCAAACTTCTTAATCTTTCTAAGCCTCAGGTTACTCAGCTGCAAAATGTGGTTAAAATAACTGATTTATGGAGTTAGGGGGATTGGAGATGATGTACATAAAAGGCCTAGTTCATAACAGGCAAAAAAGAGACTTTACATCGTCTTGAAAAATACTCAAATTCCAACATTTGCCTTTAAAAGTAAGTCAAATTACTTCTTCATAAAATACTTGACTTTCGATTTAGTGTTAAACAGCATACATATTGTTAGACTCCATAATCATGAATTAACAATTTGGAAAAGGAAAATTTCTGTCAATTTACAAAATGTTGGTGTAGCAAATCTCAGGAGCAGCTATTGTTGATTTTCATGAATTTTCCTTTTCTGCTTGACTTCCCTTTTCATGGAAAGCTGCCTGTTACTGAAGATTGCTGTTTGCATTTTGTGTAGATTTGTTCTTGTTAATATTTTATTAGTTGCTATTTTTAATTTTAATAAAAGACTACTTCTAACTCTTTTCTCTCCAAGCTTTTGTAAGTGGATTGCACTGCAAATTGAAGTTCTTGGGAAATCTATTGCTTGTGTACATTTAAAAAACCCTTTGTCAAATAAAATGTTGGGCACAATCTTCCAAGTGGCCACCAGCCTGGAGCAAAGTATATTGGCAGAATACCACACCCCTGCGTGGCTCACTGGTGTTCTAAGTCATTCTCTTCCCCTTGTTGGCCACCCTAGCTGAGTGGTGACATTTACTTTTCTTTAATTTTCTTAAATAGAAAATAAATCTTAGTTTAATAATAGCTCCTTCTGATATTGTGAAATATAGGGAACATCGAATTTGCATTTACACAGTAGTTCCCAGCAACTTTTGCTGAGGTAACATTCTGTTAAATGTTAATTGATAAATGTTATTTGAGATGGCTCAATTTTTAAACTGTGAAATAGTCTAGCATCTATGTCACTAATAGTAATATTCTACAGTTTACCTAGCATTGACTAGGTGCTAGCCACTTTAACATTTTCCCGTGTAGTTGTACTTTATCTCTGCAACATCTTTATAAAGAAAGATATATTTTGAGCCCTAAATTTATAAAACTGACACTCAGATATATGACCCTAATTACACAGCTGGTAACCAACAAAGCTACATTATATTCAATGTTTTATTAGAAATGCGAAAGAAATTTGAATATTGATAGGACTTTTTCAAGTATAAGTTATTTTAAAGTTGAAGTTATCAAATTAATGAATCAGTCAAAAGTTGACCACAAATTTGAGAAGTGACTTCTTAAAAAATTTTCTTAGTTCTACTTCCTTTTTCATTGTTTAATTTATTGGGGTGACATTTTAGGAAAAATTATGTAGGACCAGGTGTGCAATTCTACAGCGCATCGTCTGTGCTGCATTATGTGTTCACCACCCAGAGTCAGTTCTCCTTCCACCACCGTATATTTGGCTCCCCCCTCCCTCCTCTCCCACCCTGCTCCCCCCTTACCCTCAGGTAACCACTAAACTATTGACTGTGTCCATGAGTTTCTGTTTCTTTGTTGCTTTCAATTTTTATTTCACATGTAAGTGAAGTCATATTGTCTTTGGTTTTTTCTGTTTGGCTTATGTCGCTTAGCATGATGGTCTCTAGGTCTATTCATTTTGTCCCATACGGCAGTGTTTCCTCATTTCTTACAGCTGAGTACTATTCCGTTGTGTATACGTACCACAGCTTCTATCCTGTTCATCGCAGCACTGTTCACGTAGGCCATGTCATGTTCCCCTTCTGGTGACAGAAATGTGTGTTGGTAATAGACAACTGTTACCAAAATAGATACCTTTTTGGAAATTAGTTTCAATTGAAAGGAGCAAAGAGACTCACTATTCTAAAAAGGACCGGGGAAATATTTTAAAATAAGAACTCTGAAGTATTTGTTTTTGTTTTTTTTTTAAACAGAGAACTTCAGGGGCTTGTTCCTCCAACTGCTCATCACTTTTGCCATCTCTTGCCTCTGAGAATGCCAGGGCCCTCAGAGACCTGGTGCTGGAGAGAGCAGCAACTGAGTCATCTTGCACCCTGGACTCGCAAAGGTACATGGAGGGGCTGAGTCCAATAACCATTAAAAAAAAGTTGTGTTAATATTATTTTATTTTCTTCAAAATGTTCCTCAGACCTCATAGTTAGGCAGGGTAATGCAGAGTGCTGAAGAGTTAACCAAGTGAAATTTGAGACCGTTATGTTTGTTAGAGAGAGCACTGAAAGGTAGTCTATTTTAGCTCTACAACTGGCATTTTCTATCCTTCAACTAGGGTATAATTAGTTAGTACCAAATTTAGTGGGTGTTGCGATCATTGCTAAAATTGCATTTTAAAAAAATTTTGATTTTTTGATAGCAGTGATTTGGATGAAAGTAAGATGATTTGGGTGTTATACATACAAATTTTATCATTACAAAAAATAAAGAGAATCACTTTATTTCAATATTTTGGCTTGTGGTAAATTAAACTTGTTTTGGGTAAAAGAGAACATGACTAAATATAATGTTTGCAGTTTTAATAACTTATAGTTCTCCATTAAATTATCGGTGGTACCACTGATTCTTCAGGACAGAACTTGTTGTGCTTGGCAAATAAAAACTTTTATAATACATTTAAATTTGTCAGCAGCATATTTATGCCCTGAATGCTGGTTGACTATATGTCAACAAACCTTATTTGAAAGTTCATTGTATTGATTTATTTTATTTGGCCTATGGTTTTTGCACTATGAAAAAAAGTAAGAGTAGACATTATGATTACCTATTTAGTTTTACCAAGAATATAAATCAGTCAATTTAAGATAAAGCAGATATTGACATGAGTTATAAAGTTGGATTTTACTGTTTGATCAAAGTTATTTGGAAATTGCTACATCACCTTTCCTTTAACTATCATTATATCTTTATCTTTCTACATTATTAACTAGAGGCATAGGTAATAGTTTAATAAGGGAGGAAATTTCATTGACTATGTGAAACTGATCATTTGACAAATGTCTTTAAATCAAGTGTTTTGTTTTTAATAATGTTGCTTTGGAGGAATGGGGAGAGAATAGATCTCATATTCATAACAACTGATTAAATGGATTATCCACTAATATTTTTTAAAGTTTCATAAAATCTGTGAAAATATCTTTCACCTCTGACTATACACATGCCTGTGGATTTGTGTATGCCATAAGGTTTCCTGAGCACACTTAATTATGAGAGGTAGTTTTAATAAATCAGTGAAGTCAAGAAAGATATATAACTGAGAAAGGGTATCAAGCAAACCTAAACCTTTAAAAACTGTATAGAAAGTAGCAAAATGTAAAATGGTGGTCACAAAGAAAGCACCGACAATTAAACTAATCTAGAGATGGAAAACTTTAGTACGACAAATTGATTTATTATTCACATTTATCCTTACTCTCACCTCCCTTGCCAATGATAGCCTTTTCAACGTACCTTCAAAAAAAGAAAGAAATTGCTTTTAAGAATCCATTTGCTAAAAACTTACTCTACACCTTAGGATGAGCTATTTGTCAGCAACAAAATTTATAAATTCTAACCATGCACTTCCTTTTTCTTACCATTTTATTAGGGGAAAAGAACAGCTTAACTAAAGTAGGCTACTTAAGTAAACTAGATTTTCTGGACTACAAGATTAAATTTGTTTTTACCATCTAAGAATTGATTATGTTTCAGAACTGAATAAATATCTTGCTTTCATGTTCATTAGGTATTGACCAATCCTACTAAAATCTTACTTTTACTGCCATTTGTTTTATAAGCGTGGAGTTAAACTGAAAATACAATGAATACTGCTTTTGTTTTCCAAATTATTAAATTACAAGTTCATTTTTTTATTAAACCAAAGACTGTCAAGACCCTGAATTAAGCATGTTTAGAAGAAAAATATAAATTGTGGCCATCCTTTTTGCAATGCTGGTTTTAAAAGGTTTTGCTTGCAGGACTTGCCTGATAGGAATAGTAATAATAATAATGCATTTACTTTCCTTTCAACTTCATCAAATTTTTGTTCTTTTATCTTGCTCTGAATTCTAGGATTACTTCTCTATGCCTTTTTTTCATACACATCTTCATCTATAGCCTCAGAACTTGAGATTTTCTGTCATATTTGATAATGCACTATGTCTTATTCATGTCATATGATAACTATTCTAGCAATGTTTATGGGATGAGTTCATTGTTTTTAAAATTAATTAATAAACAAAGCCAGCTCTTTTACAAGTCTTGTGATTCATTTTCTTCTCCAAATCAATTTCTCCTTCACATATTTAAGACATATTTAATTTGTTTTGGATTGGGTAATTGTTGGGAAATGACCTAAGTATATTTCCTGTGTAAAACAATAAAGTTCTCATTTTAATTTGAATCTACCTTGAGCTATAAATAACATTTGAATCTGGAGAAATCTTAAATGACTTAGTATTTAATATACATATTAATACTTTTTTACCCTAAGAGGACTATGAAAATGAAGAAGTGCCAGAGTCAGTATAAAAGAAGGAATTACTGTACTTATTATTTCTAGACATTTACTTGTTAGTTATAAGACTATTACTGAATTGTCTTCATTGATTTTGGTAATCTTAAAAACTATAAGCATATCATGGCTTCTGTGTATGATCACTTTATGACCATATTCTACAGCTCTTTTTGCAGTTCTGGAGTATGCATTTGCATTGGCCCCCAGTAAAGAATAAATTAACTCATGGCAAGCTGTACAAATAAAAATTTTATAGTCATTTACATAAGGAAGAGTAGTGGTGAAATTAAGGTATCAATTAGCACATGCTCTTTGAACTCTGCAGAATTCAATAGAACTTGTACTGTAGAAATCAATATTACTACCATTTTAGCTACAGATGTGTTGTGTAGATTTAATTTTTATACAAGTAATTATGATACTAAATATATAATGACTTCACAATTCAAATTATTTTTATTGTATTTTATGAGCACAATTGAATTAATTGGATTTTCAAAATAACTATGATAGTTAAAATTATTACCTTTTTTAAAGGCAAGAAAAAATGTTATTGACAAAACTATAACCACCCAAAATGGTCCAGTATGTTCAAAATAAGAAAGAGAAAAGTGGAAAAGTTTTTAATACTTTTAAATTCATCAGTATTTTTTAATTTCTAAAATGCATGCCACATTAAAGTAATGTTAATTTGAATTTTATTGATTTGGTGGGAAATTGTATTTTTATTTGAAACTGTGGTTTAATAGAATTCCAGGCCTACAAGTAAAATAAGTTTTGTTTGTACATACTTAAGTAATATTATAAAAGTTAATGAAAATTAGAATTAAGGAACATTTTTTTATGGTTAGGAGGGCCCATAGGTTTAAAAAGTTGAAAAAATATTGGGAAAGAATCCTAGTTATTTTTGCCTTTCATTGTAGACCAATACTTGCTCTCTCTATATATGTTTGTTACCTATTGTCTTTTTTGTTGTTAGTAGCAAAGAAAGCCCATAAATATTTTTAACATGCATGTGATCATTTCAGGGTTAATAGAGAAAAGTAGAGTAAACAACACTTTGTTCTCTCCACAAGGGGTTTAAATAACCCAATAAGTAGGACAGGTGATATCAGTAGAAGTGAAACAAATCAAAAGACTAAGTGTTATTTAAATTAAAAGCATGTCCTACAAGTAATAGAATGATGTTCCTGAGAGTAAAATCATTGAAAAGCTTTCATGTGTTTCCTCTCCATGCTATCTGAGCTGCTTTGATTGGACCAGCGCAGGGTTAAGACTTGAATTAAGTTCATCTGCAAATTCCTTTGTAGGCAGCATGACCAATCATAGTAGCTCCTCTCCAGCATCAAGACAGTTTCTCTTTTCTCATAGCTTTCATTCCCTCAGCTATCTCTTCACTTCTGTTTACACACACACACACACACACACACACACACACACATCACAAAATGTCAAAGAACCCAAATTACATCCTATTCTAAAAATGGTAGACTAGAGAACCTTTTCGAGGTCCTATGCCTCAAATCCAAATATGTTATTAAATAATAATTTTACCTCATTAATTAGCACAGACTGATTAGTCAGTAATACAACTGTCTCTTGGCATCCTGCTATATATGAGTATATCTAATAACAATAAATATCTAAATTGGGAGAGAGAAGCAAATATAGAGATAAAGAAACCAATAAAAAATACTGAAATGTCCTTGGAAGAAAGATGTAACGAAATTAATCCTAGACTAAAAGAGAGTATCATGTCCTCACTGATACTACTATCCATTCTATATTTTATGTATCCCTATTACATCTAAGACTTCCTGCTTAATAGAGAATTGATAAATATAATACTCATGATATAATATGTGTATAAGACTCTTATTTATGTGTTCAATCTCTGTATTTTATTTTGTGTATGATATATGTAGGTCTTGTTAATGATTTTTATATTGATGACAATGTTTCTGATCACAAGGAGCTTATAATTTAGTACAAGAGAAAGGTAAATTCATATATAGAGAGGTTAAGAATAGATAAGTGACTAACAAGTCTTACAAAAAGCATTTTAAAGAGATAAAGAATTTATGGCTGAGCAAGCTACAAAGCCTTTGCAAAAAGTAGACTTGAGATTTGAATAAGACTTTGCCGGATAAATATGGAGTGAGGGAATTCCACAAAGAAGAAACATGAACAAAATCAGAAGAGGCAACATATGGGCTATGTTGTGTATTACTAAACTGACCAGCTGGACCAGAGAATAGAATGCCTGACAAGAAATTTAGAGTAGGCTAGATTTGGATGCCTTGAGTGTAAGGAGAAAGGCAGTGTCTTTACCTGAGAGGCTTGGACTATTATTGAAGGATTTGACAGATTTTCTACGATGTAAAATATAGTTGGGTCTACTTTTTAGACAAAAATATCCTGGGGGAGATATAAAATAGATTGGATGAGAAGAGAGAAGGAATAAAAAAATGGGCCACTGTGCATAAATGAAGAAAAGTAATAAGAACATAAACCTGTGTAATGTTAATGAAAATGCCAATGACCAGATGAATGAAAAAGACCTTTATAGAGGCAATAGTGCATACTTTAGCAACTGGCCCTCAATGGTTAGTGAAAAGAAGTCTCTGCAGATGTCTGTAGGTTTTATGGATGAGCAACTGACAGCCTGATACAGCATTAAGTTTTAAAAGATGGGAGGAGTCAAATAAAAGGGTAGATGAGGAATTCATTTTTGAACGTGTTGAGTGTAAAATGTTTATTGGCAAACCTTCCTGGGGATGCCCAGCAGGAATTCTGAAATGAAGATCTAGAGGTCAAGCAAATATTTAGGATTTGATCACTATATCTGGGAATCAATTACTCAGATAGGATTCTTGAACATGAGGTAATGCTGGATCTCCCCGAGGGAAAAGATAGACCATAGAATATTGTTTAGCCCAGCATCCTAAATACTCCTTGTTGCATTGTTAATGTACTCAATGAGAAGTGAGACCCATTCTTATTCTATACTTTTACACATTTCCATACTTTCATTCACCATACACGTACGTGTGCACAATTTCTCCACTTATCCCTGTTGGTACAACATAGAGCATGTCTTGTGCCTGAGCTTGTAACACAACACCAAAGCCTACATAGTTAGAGGAGGTCAGAACGTCAATCTAAATTAAACTCACAGATGAGATGATGGACACCACCCCATCTGTTTCAGGCAGTATTTTGCTTTCCCAGAGAGTATCTGACAGCTGTTGGTTAAAAATAACCTCACTTCCATTCATTTCCTTATTATGAAGTTCCACTTTTCTTCCTGAGACTTTCTTCCAAGTTCTTTTTCCCAATCTTAAAATTTGCATGTAAAGTTACTGGGGCAGCTATAGTACTGAAATAGCTGCATGATTACCCCAGCAATCATTAATCCAACCTTTGAACTCTCCTAGCACCTGCATTTTTGCTCCTCAGGCAGCACTCCTCTCACACTGCCTTGTAAAAGAGCTGTCTTTGGACGAGTCTTATCTCTGCTGCTAAAATTGTAAACGGTGAGAGGGCAATAGCCTTCTTTATGCTTAACCTACAGAAGGGATTTAAAAATAGCACATACTTGACACTTGCATGTATTACTAAATGAAAGGACAACATTATCTGTGAATATTTTTTAAATTGTTTGACATTGGCTAAAATAAATACAATGTCTTGGATAGGTTCTGAGCTCCTTCAGGGGTATGCAAAGTCAGATGAGATTCACACATCTAAGAAACCTAACAGATAAAAAAATTACCAAAGCTTGCATCTCTCCTTGTCAGCCTATTGAAATGCTTACTAATTTCTTAAAATGCAAAATAGGTGTTGATGAAAAAAATATTTAAAAAACAAATTAAATAGTGAATAAATTCAAATTAATGTTTTAAACTATATACTGTGAAGAATAAAAAATAATGATAGAATGAATTCCTATAAATGTGATTATGAGGTAAGTGTTTAAGAAGTGAGACCCTGACTGCTGTGGTTCCTTGTGTGTCCTCCTTATCACATTCATCCCTTCCCTCAGTCAGTAACCTGAATTTTCTATTTGTGTCATTTGTTTTGCATGTTTTAACTAAAATTTTATTTTCTAAGCAATATGCCACTTAGCTTATTTTGAATTGTTAAGACTGGAATTGTGTAGTATGCTCTGCTGCAATGTGCTTTTTTCCTTAATCTTTATGTTGCTAGTACCCACTTATATAATTGCTTGCATATATACCTAGTTTTCTAATTTATTACTTCATCATAATATGTTTTTCATTCTAATGTTGATGGACATATGGATCACTTTCTAATATTTGCCATGAGAATATTCATTTTTTTCCTGGTACACAGGAATGGAATTCTTGGATTATAGATTATTAACTTCTTCAAATGTTCTATATGATGCCCATATTTTTCCCCAAGTGGCCTGCAGATCTCCATTTCCAACAGCGGTATTTAAATGCCCCCATTGCTCCGTGTCCTCACCAACACTTGATATTGCCAGACTTTTCATGTTTTTCAGTCTAGTAGGCACAAAATGGTATATCATGTTATGAATTTGCATTTCTGATTACAAATTAGATCAGAAATCTCTCATGTTTATTGGTTATTTGGGTTTCCTGTTCTGTAAAGTGCTTCTCTATTCATTTTTTCATTTTATCAGATTGTGTCTTTTCCCCCTATTCCTAGTACTTACTCCTTTTGGATACTTACACTGATCACTTTTATGTGTCACATATATTTTGTACCAACTTGGGTTTCTTCATTCTACAATGTAGTTGAAATCATCAGAGATATTGGGTTTAATAAATTCTTCTCTATTTAAATTAATAAAGGTATTATCTTAAATTGTCATCTAAAATATTGCAATTCTTACCTTTTAGTCATAAATATTTATATGATGTCACCTAGAGGACCAATTTTACATTTTCTCCATAGAGACAAGCAATTTTGTCAGAAGTATTGGTTGAAAAGTCTATTCTTTTTTTATTGATCTAAAATGAAACACTGTTATAAATCAGATGTCCATACATCTGATCCTTTATTTGATTTTTTATCAATATAATATTGTATTATTAATTATAGTTTTATAATAATTTTGGATAACTGGTAATTTCCATTCCACCCCATGCCCATGTTATTCTTCCCCTTTAGGAGTATTTGGCTATTCCTCCATATCAATTTACAATCCTCCCCTACATACACACCACCACCAACAACAACAAAACATAAAAAGAGAGAAATAAAAGTAATTCTCTAGAGATGTTACCAACTACCTTTTATTGTATTATTCATTGTTTTCACAATTTTGCTCTCCATCTGGTTAAGATGAGTGTGGGCCAATGCCATTGATTTTTGAACTTTTATTTTGTATCTCACAGTTTTGAAAATTTTGCTAAAATTTTCTAATTTCTTGTCATAATTTGTCAGTAATACTTTTTTTTCTACATAGATAATCATACAATCACATAATAACCTTATTCTATTTCGTTTTCTTTTTCTTGTCTTTAGTATCTTGCCATTAGAACAAGTCCTCAGCAGCTAGTACTTTGATGAGATCCAAATGTTTTGTCTCATTCCTCAATGCGTTCAATGTTTTTGCATTACAAATGAAGTGTAATACGTGCATATTTGTAAGTGACTTTGCAACATTAAGAAAGTTCCTTCTACTTCAGCGCTGGCGCTGTCAGCTCTGCGGCCTGGGTCCGATTCCCAGCCAGGGAACTACCCACATACCAAAAAGCAAAAAAAGAAAAGAAGAAAGTTCCTTCTTTTCCTGATGATAACTGATTTTATTATGTTTATCTGCTGAATTTTGACACATATTTTCCACATTTATTAAGATAATCATTAAATTACAATATATCACTTTATTCATAAAATGTTAAACTTGTAAGCTTTGAACATAATATATTACCTTCTATACAATGCTTGCATTGGTTTACTAATATTTTGTTAATAATTTTTCAATCTATGTTCATATAATACTATGCTAACAAGAGGATATATATTACCCTTTATATGTTTTAAGATAGGACAGCCCAGCCTTTTATTTCCCACACATATCTTATTATATCCATATTTCTTATGGATCCCTCCAACTTGCAATTTAGCAGTTTACTATATCTCATAAGGTTTGTTGTGGTCCATGATACATATAACTGGTATGTCAAGAGCTCACAAATGCATCACGGTCTGATATTTTGTTTTATCAAAGAATACACTATATGTTGTCCTTGAGGGGGAAAACGTTAGTGACCTTTCACTGAAAACAAAATAGAGATGGATCATTGGTGTTTTTCCACATGTAAAGGTGAAATTCTATTTATTACTTGTATCTTTCAGATTCCTAGATTAGGCCACATCAGAAGCAGCTTATACTGATGAAATTTTTCATACTACTTCATTGTTAAGTGGAAAAACTCATAATAACTTCCAAACTGTGACTGCCCTGGACAAATAGAAATATATAACCACCCTATTTTCATTCAGTTTATTATGTGCCAAGCTCTATTATAAGCAGTTTTCATCTCATTTCTCAGTGTTAGGTTTCCAAGAATTTTTCTCTTAATTCTTATAATAGCCATGTAATGTAGGTACTATTATTTACTCTGTTTTGCAGATGGGGAAATTAGGGCATTAGAAGGTTGAGTAGCTTGCCCAAGGTCTTAGAGATTGTAAGTGATGGTGTTGGGAATCAAGACTAGGCGGTCAGGTTTAGGACTTTATTCTCTCTTTCTAAAAATTTTAGTTTAATTTATTTTTTCATTAGTTTCACATGTACTGGACAACATAATGCTTAGACATTTACAGACTTTATACAGTGATAACCCCAACAGGTCTATTTCCCATTTGATGCCTTACATAGCCATTACAATACCATTGACTGTATTTCCTGTGCTATACTCTGCATCCCATGACTATATATATTTTAAGTAATAGTTGACATTCAACATTAGTTTGTATTATTTTCAGGTGTACAACACAGTGAGTAGACATCTATATAGTTTATGAATTGTTCCCTTTGATGGGTCCATTGTCCTTCTGACACCTGCATAGATTGTTTTATATTATTACCCATACTCCCCATACTGTACTTCACATCCCTGTATGAACTTTATTCTCTTAATTCCTGTTTTCTTCTTTATTTTTCTTTCTTCTGCTAGATTTGGATATATTTTTATCTTATTTTCCTCATTTCTTAAAATGGAAACTTAGATTATTATTTTGAGGACTTTCTTTTTCTGGCATAAGCATTTAATACTGTAACTTTTTCAATTTGCTTAAACTTAAATAATAGAACACTTTTAAAAGAAAAAAAAATCTCGAGGAAGGCCAAGAGCAAGGGCAGCGAGGCAAGATGGCAGCGACCATGGGGAAGAGGTGTGGAGACTTTGCAGTTCAAGTGATGAGGCAAAAAAGAAGTGGAAAAGATGCCAGGCCTCAGTTAGGCAGTGTGACCTGGAAGAGAAGAAGAAGGAAGAAGAGAGAGACTGTAGCCCACCCCGCATTTGCAAAGTCAAATGGAAAAATAAAGAACAGATTCTCATATTTTCTTCCAGAGGAATAAATTTCAGAACAAGACATTTAATGCAAGACTTAAAAATGTTGATACCTTACTGTAAAGCAGACACTAAAATGGATCGTAAAGATAAGTTATATGTAGTTCAGGAGGTTTGTGAAATGAAAAACTGTAGTGAATATATTTATTTTGAAGCTAAAAAGAGACAGGATTTCTGTATGTGGTGTTTAAATTCACCTCGTGGACCATCTGCTAAATTCCTACTTCAAAATATTCATACCTTAGCCGAATTAAAGATAACTGGAAACTAAAAGGTTCTGGGACACTTTTGTCTTTTGACCCTGCTTTTGGTGAATTACCACATTATACTTTGTTAAAACAACCCTTAATTCAAATCGTTAGTACACCACAGTATCACTCCAAAAGTCAGCCATTTCTGGACCACATGTTTACTTTCACCATTTTGGATAATAAGATAGGTTTTCAGAACTTTCAGATCATAGAACAAGATGCTGTTTTTGTAGAAATAGGACCTCGTTTTGTCTTAGTCTCATAAAGATTTTCCGGGGAAGTTTTGGAGGACCAACTTTATACAAAAGTCTTCACTACCTCTCACCAAACATGCATCTGTGTGTCATAAGATCCATCACAGCTGCAAACTAGAAAGAGAAACAGCAAGTTAAAGATGTGCAGAAACTGAGAGAGAACCAAAAACTGTTCTTCCACATGATCCCACTGCAGATATTTTTGTTGTACCAGCTGAGCAAAAACCAATAGAAATACAGTGGGTAAAACCAGAGCCGAAAGTCGATTCGAGGAAATGAAGCAGAAGGTAAACAGTGAGAATGCAAAATGAGTAACTCATTTTTCCCATTATTTTATATTTATTTTGTGTTGTATAAATACTGATATTCCCCAGTGCTGTCTTATTAATATATCTAATTAGTGTGGCATTTAAAAGAAAAAAAAATCTCGTGGCTTCGGTGGTATCTGTCTTTTTCTAAATGTAATAAATAACACCAGAAGTCATCAGTTAAAAAAAATTTTAAAGGAAAAAAAATACACTTAAAGGTCAAATAGTGACTGATTTTTTTTTACTGAAGTATTTTTGAAGAGTAAAACCATAAATCAATATAGGAAATTCTTATTCTGTCTTTTATACAACTTTATCTAAAACAAGTGCACAAAACTAAAACAATTAAAAATAAATACATTAATTTAATGTGACAAATGAGGATGTATTCCTTAAATGAAATAGCTACTCATATGGAATTAAATAAGCCAAGTAATTGTGTTGTGCTTTAGCCGAGCTCAATATGCCTATATTACAAACTCCATATGCCATGTAATGACTCAACCCTCCAGACACATTTTTCTATGTGAATTTTCCTTTGTCTAGCTAGCCATGATATAATTTAGCCTTTATTTGACAGGACCATCATTTATGTCTTAAGACCAATTGAAGCTTCTTAATTAAAAGGGTACCACAAAGCCAAAAAGATAAACACACAGAAGGCACTGAAATTCAATATATGAAAGTATAATTATATAGCTCAGTTATCAGTTGAAGCTTTAAAAGATTCAAGCTGTGCATATTTTGGATTTTGGTCCATTTTGCAGGTGAAGACATTTTAAAAAGACATCTTTCATATGATTCTTATGTTTTCTGTGCTGTGCCTCAACCACCACCATTCAAAAACATGTTATCTTTGAACTTGGAGTGGTTACTGACTATCATTTTGAGAAAAACTCATCTAGGCTTTAACCACCTTTTCAGATTCATCAAACTACATTCCAAACTGCCATGTTTTCTAGTACTCTAGAATTCCCTGTGTGTCTACACCTGCCAAATTCTATGTGGTAAGCTGAAAAATAAACCCCAATGTGTCTGCACCCTAATCCCAGGAAATTATAAATGTTACCTTACATGACAAAGGGGACATTGTAGATGTGATTAAGTTAAGGATCTTGAGATGAGGAAATTATCCTGGATTAATGTGTAGCCTCAATATAATCATCACAGTCTAGGAAGATTCAGATAGACAGGAAAAGTAATAGTGATGACATGATGATAAACACAAAAATTGAAGTGATACATTTTGAAGATAGAAGTGGTGGCCACAAGCCAAGGAGTACAGATGGCCTTATAAACTGAAAATGGCAGGAAGTAAGATTCTTCCCTTAGAGCCTCCAGAAGGAGCCAGCCCTACTGACACTTTGACTAGCACAGAGAAACTAATTTTGGATTTCTAACTTCCAGAACTTTAAAAGAATAAATTTGTGTTGTTTTAAGGCAATACATTGGTGCTAATTGGTTACAGCAGCAATAGGAAACTAATACACTATGCCTTTGCTAATATGACTCCTTCTGTCTGGAAACAATTTGCAGTTCTTTGCATGACTAACTATGGATACTCCCAGATGGGCTCAGTCTTCCACATTCTTTCTTCAGAAGTCTTTAGTGGAACATCTAGGTAGACATTACCCTTCCTGTTTGTCTGCTTCCTTAGCTCCAGGGTCATGCCTTTATTGTAGAACCTACCCCATTTTATTTAAAGTTGTCCATTGAGGTTCTGCCCAACTAAAATATGAGCTCCCTGGTGGCTAAGCCACAGTCTTATTCCTATTTCCATATTTTTTTGTAACTAGAATACAAGCAGGGACAGATTTAAACATAAATCTTTGTTTAATTGATTTTGCTATCTTGTAAATTTTTTAAATTTAATTTTAGATAAATTTAAAACTTAAAAACTTTAATTGGTTAAGTAAAACAAAATAAATCTATACATACATACATATATACATGCAATACATCTATCTACCAATCATTGCAAAAATTGTTATGATTTTTAGTGATATCCAGCTTTTGAATGTATCGATGATAAATGGTCTATCTGTATGCTAGATAACAAGTAGAAAAGTAGCCCATGATAGGTAGCCTCAATGGCTGACATAATAGTGATCCTATGAGTAAGGAAGAGTGTTAGAAATGATGAGGTCCAATAATATCAATCACTAGAATATATAAGAAAGAGTTATTCCTGCATGAAAAATAATAGTCTGAGTCTTATATAATGTCGATTATTTTGTTTATGTTCTTATTTGTTTTCAGTTTGATGAGAATAGGTCACAAGTTGCAATTCCTGAATAATTTCCCTGAAAATGAATGATGTTGTTATCTTTCCTTTCCTTTGAAAAATATTTGCTTAGGAGTCAAAAAAGCAACAACATTTGGAAGACATAATTTGTAAAAGATATTTATAGCTTCAAATTCACTTTGTGGTTATTGGTATCTAAAATCATATCAACCATTCTCTTTGCTTTGTCTTTTGTTGTTGTTGTAGTTAGATTTTTTTTTTTCTGTTATGCACCTGGAAATAGTGTTATAGAGAGCCAAGTGTAAATCCTAAGAATACCAAATGATTGGAATAGTCAAAGGTGAGCCAGGGAATATCTCAGCCAGGTATTCAGTGCACATGGCATCCTTCCTACTTTTGGGACCACTTTTTCATGTCAGTTTTGACAACCATAACATCATGTAAAAGATAACATACAAGAAAAGAGGAGCAAAGTCTTATGCTGTGACTATGACTTTATATTATAAAAGACTTTAACCCCAGGGAACACTATAAACCAAAAAATCAACAAAATAGTATTTTGATCTATGGTTTATGTATGTATACTAATAAAATGATAATTCTGTGATGCAAGTTATGTTCAATGAAGGCATGTAGCCAGAAGTCTTTATTTGCTGTTTGCATGGATATTACATTAAAACTGTTGATATTGCTAAGGGGTAAGGAAGCAAACACTGACCCAATGAAAGGTTTACTGTATAAATCTTTATTTTCAGATTTTCAAACATAGGAAAAGTTTAAATATGTAAATAATGGTACATTTATGAAAGCATTCTGGTTTTTGGATAATACTTGTAGGAGGATTTTTTGAGAACATTGCAAGAGATGCTTTGTTTTCTATTTGTTTATCTGTGTATTATAAATTAAAGTGTTTTGAGCTAAAATTGTCTTTTCACTCTAAAATTTTCTGATATATAAAAATTCTACACCTCTGTTTATTATCCAAGAAGCTGTAATAGCAGTTATCTACCTAGTTGCATACATTTCAGGGAATTTTGTTCTCAATACTATTTTATATGCACAATATGGAAATCCCTATTTTTGTTCAACCCATAATTAGCCATTCTGTTTTTTAAAAATCAGGTTATTAAACCCTATTAGATGAAAAATTAGAACAGTGAGAATGAAAAACTCCATCAGGAGTACAAAGGATTATCTTCTGACCTCTCAAGCCTGTTAGCTTAATTTAGGAGATCGTGTGTGTGTGTGTGTGTGTGTGTGTGTGTGTGTGTAATAAATTTTATGGTCTTTTAACATTCTGAGATGAAGAGAAGGAAGAAAAATACATGTTTTTAGTATAATAAATTCCTGGCTTTAAGTTTTTGTTAGAAACCATAAGGAGAAGGAAAAATGCAGTTGATTTGAGTGTGATAGATTGAGGAGAATAAGATATAGTGAATGTTGACTGAGTGAACTCTTTAAAAGTTTCTACATTATCTTTTCTTGAATCACCTATATTATAGAGAAAGTTACCTGGGAAACTGGTGCAAAATTTTGTTTAAATTTCACACATCTGTCTGCTCATGCTTCAGGGGAAAAAAGAGAGAAGGTATAATTCTACATCTACAATTGAATCAGCCATGTTAGGAAGTGATAGGTCCAGCTGCTCTTAAATATAGGAGAAGGGTATTAAGGTGGTGAAATAAAATTTTAAGTGATTAACTGTGTTTCATTTTTCCATCTCCTCCATCTACACTCCCCATATCTACTCCATTGAGTTTTCAAAATGTATTGCTTCAGGGCTTCTATTGAGAGGAAGACAGAACGTTTTGTAGGGAAAATTGAATTGAGCTCTGGACCTTATATCCCAAAATAGGCCACTGAAATCTGTAAAAAGGATGATACTTACAAAGTCCATTGTGATAATATGCAAAAAGAAAAGCAGTTTGAAAATTATGTTACTGAATTATATGTATAAATTTTTACATCATTCTTGCTTTCAACTGTCAAATATGTTTGAAAGAAGTGAGGAGGATAAAAATAACTTACTATATTTAACTCAAATACTTACTATCTCTGTTCCTCTTATTTCATTGTTAACATTCCAAGATTTCTTATTTTACCTTTCCTTTTTCTTTTCTTTTCTCTTTTGAGAACTTTCTTTAGCCATTTTTTGTTGTTAAATTTATTAGGGTGACATTGGTTAGTAAAATTTACATAGGTTCCAGGTGTACAATTCTACCGTACATCATCTATGTGTTGTATTATGTGTTCATCACTCAGAGTCAGTTCTTTTTCCATCACCATATATTTGAATTCCTGTCCCTTCTCTCCCACCCCACCCCCCAATAGCCATTTTTTAGGGTACATTTGTTAATAATACATTTTCTTAGCTTTCTTTTGGGTGAAAATGTCTTGATTTCTCCTTCACTCCTAAAGAATAATTTTCACTGGATATAGAATTGATTAACAACACTTGTAATATTATCTTTCAATACTGGCAATATTTTTCTTTATTCGGTCTGTCTTAAATTTGTGCTCTAAGATTAGTTTTTGAGGGCAAGAGCCTGCTCTGAAAAAAAGAAAAATACACAGTACATTTATTTTAAATTAAAAAAATTTGTATATTTCATCTGAGGAATCTTAGTGTTCTCACAATTTTTAGTTGACCACTGAACTGATGGCAGGTAGCAGTTGAGAAACACTGAGTACAGGTTCTGTTGTGAGCCAGTCAGGGTGAGCGCAGTAATCGTGGAGGGGAGCCAGAGCCACAGACACCTTCCACCCTCTCAAGAGCTACTGATTTATTGCTTGGCTGGAACTTTGTCTTGGACAAGAGAAAGTTTGTAAACAAAATAATGAAAGATTTCAACAGATGGATTTAGCTCTGTCAGTCTCAAGTGTTTTTTACTTCTTGATGTGAGACTATAAGTAGAAAATAATTTAGCAAAAGGAGTGTAACTGTTCATCGATTGTGATGATCACAGTCACTAGGTATACACATAAATTTGTAAACTAACCCATTATCTACACTTAAATTTTATTTACTTTCTATAGACTGGGAAAATTTACTCAGATTTTCAAATACTCAATGAGAAGGTATGTGAAATGCTTTAAATTGTTTATATTATTTTATTAAATTAGCTACAGTGATTCAAATTTATCTGACTTCCAATCAGATAGATGGATTAGGTAATTTTTAATATCAAAGAAATGTGTACAGTCATCTTAACAGACAGACATCTACCATGACTAATAAGGAAAAACAGGGCAAAGTAGTAGAAAGAGCTGGACTAGAAATTATTAGTCATGAGGTGTAGCCTAGTGCACTTAGCTATAACCCAGCTCATGAGCTCAGTCAAGTCTTTTCTTCAGCAAATAACAGCATTAGAGTGTCAAAACAGAACAAAGAATAAAACAAAAGAAAAGCATGGAAAATGAAAACAACATAACATCCTCTCTTAGTAATTCAGCTACCTCTAACCACTTCCCAATCTCTTATTTCTTTCACATCCTAGTTGGAAAAAAAAAAATGACACTATATCATACTACCTTCTTGAAATCTGTCTTATGAGTCAGTTGTACCAAATGACTTAGATTAGTTCTTTATGTGAACCCTTTTTCTCTTTTGGGTGTAATTATACATTCTTCATAAATTAAATTTTCTCCTTGTTCAATCTTTTAATTATTCATTCCTCTGATTTTACTGAACTATTCAGAAGCTTCACTAAAATGTTGATTCAAGGTGGTGATAGTGCACACCCTTGTTTGGGTTCTATTTTAAAAGTAATATTTCTGATTTTCAACATTAACAATAATGTATAGGTTTTAGAGACAACCTTTATAAGGATGAGGAAGTCTATTAATCAAATAGTTTGTACCTTATGTGGGTGTGAAATTTTATCAACTGCATTTTTATATTATCTTGTTTTATTTCTTTTAATTGGTAAATGTTCAATATATTTGAGGATTTTTCCAAAATTAAGCAATACATATACAAATCTGGACAAATAATACATACCCTTTCACTCTATTTTCTCTTTTACATTGCTGGATTTAGACCAGTAATATTTTGCTTATTATTTAATATAAATTAGCATAAGTGATTTTGAGTTGTAATTTTCCATTCTTAAACTGTCCTTGACTGGTCTTCATAGAAAAATTTGTGTAACTTGGCTCTAAGACATCCTTTCAAAACTGTTGGAATTTGTCTGTAAAAAAATTTTACTTTTTTTGGGAGGGGCAGAGGAGTGGTAAATGTAACTCAATCTTGTTATTTTTTTCAATTTCTAATTAGTTACATTCCCTATATTTTGTCCATTACATCTAAGTTTTTAAATGTATTGTTAGAAATTACTTTATTAACTTTTTGTTAGGTGCTATATCTATAATTACATCCTTAGTTTAATTTCTAGTAGAATTTATTACTTCCCCACCCTCATCTTTCTCCCCTATCACTTTTATCAATCTTGCAAAATTTTTATTGTAGTATTTCTTAATAAAAACATTTTGTCTTGTAGTACTGTATTTTAAATTTTCATCATTTTTTGCTTGTATTTGTACCTTCATTCTTTGTTTTGCATTTGGGTTTTTGTTTCTAACTCCTTAAAAACTGAAACCTGAAGCCATTAATTTTTAGAAAATTGCTTTTTCTTCTCAATATAAGCATTTAACATTAGAAAAAAATTAAGGTACTACTTTCACTCAGTTCAACATTTTATGTAGTGTTTTTATTATAAGTCAAAGTTAAGTTTGATTTTAGATATAATTTTTTCTTGAAGTCACAGTTATCTATGTGTATTGTTAAAACAAATACTTGGGGAGATTTTTATGAGGAATATTTTTTTAATGGTATCATACTTAATCTTTTAAATTTGTTTCATTTGTTAATTTGTATGTTTTCATTAATAAACTTTAAGGACTTCAGCAATATGACATTAATATGGCTTTAGGCCATGTAAAACTAAAAATAATGTTTATTTCTAATTATTGGTTGCTGGGTTCTGTGGTTTTACTGAATAGAGCTAATTCACTATTTTTCAAGTTTTATATATCTTTGATCATTTTTATCTCAGATCAATTATAAATAAGTGAACTATATTGAAATCATAAAATACAGTAATGACTTTCTAAAAGTTTTTCTATAATTGTGTAAAATATTACTCAATATAATGTGAGGCTATTTTATTATATAATTATTTATTTAGGTATGTTATACTTACTGATAAGTTAAAATGGTATTATTACATAGTGACATGATCATGTTTTTTCAATTTCTTTTGATTAGAATTTTCTTGGTTTACCCATTTTTTGTTGTTACTGTTGTTGTTTTTACTCTCTATAATTCCATGATTTTATTTTAGGCCTCTAATAAATAAGACATAAGTGGACTTCTAAATCCGACATTCTCTGACCTTAAACTGGTGAATTGAAACCATTTGCATTAATTGTGATGGTTGATTTATAGTTTTTCTTATCTATCTTTTCTGTTTATTTTGTGCAATTCTTTCTTTGCTCTTTTGTGCTTTTCTATCATCGGTGTAATTTATTTTTACTAAAATGTACCTAACTCTAAATGATTTTTTTTTCTGTTTGAATCCATTACATTTTCTGTCTGTATAAATATATGTCTGGAAAATTCTCAGAAATTAACCTTTCTAATATTGTTTCTATTCTTTTCACCCTATTTCTTCCTTTGAGGATTCCAATTAAACAAATACATAGAAAATTTCAGTTCACCTTATATATCTTTAACCATTCCTTTTCTATTTCCAAACTTTTGATGCGATACTATATTCTAAATATTTTTTTGCAGTCTAGCATTATGCTTCTTCAGCTGGAGCTAATTTGTCTTTATCTCATTTACTAAGGTTTGTTATTATTTTAATGCTTTATATTTTCATTTTTTATTCTTTATGGTGATGTTTAAAATATGCCTGTTTATTTATTTAATAGTACTCTTTAGCTAACTTACTAATTAATTAATTGATTGATTGATTGATTTCCTTTGACTGTTAGTATTTTAAACATGTAATCCATATTTAGGAAATATTTCTAAACTAAGCAATTTATTTCTTATTTCTTTGGAAAGTCTAAATTTGTTTTGTTTCTGCTGAATCTCATTCAAGGTGACTTATTTTCCTATAAACTTAGATATCTATATTTGTATGCTTATTTTTGAAGTTTTGGAAGATCTGAGTGTCCAAATTGCATCTTTTCTTTTATTATTATTATTAAAGTGATTGGGGTGACATTGACTAGTAAAATTATATAGGTTTCAAGTTTGCAATTTGAATTACAATTGCAATTCAATACATCATCTATATATTGAATTGAAGGTGGCTGGAAGGTGACTGTGAAAATTGTTATCAAATCTTGTTCATCAGTTTGATGCTAATATTGGCATTTGGTTTAAGAGCAACCAACATACAGCTCTTACTTAAGGTTCTCAATTGGTGTCAATTTCTGAGTTTTATTTGTTTGTTTGGGGGGAGTATATCCCTTATTTCTTATAGACCCCATAATGTATTGATAATATGCTTTACAAGTATATGTTTGTAAATAAAATACCCTCTGAATCACTCATCTGCCATACTGTCAGAGCACTGTGATACATGTCATACACACACACACACACAGAAAGAGAGAGAGAGAGAGAGAGAGGAAATGAAACTACATTATAACCATAGAAGATTCCACATTTTGTTTTTTACAATGACCTGAGTCTCCCAACTTCCTCCTCCTAAACCCCATCTCCCCACCACCAGTCAAACACATACACACCTCACCTCCTGGATGTTGGCTAGTCCTTACCCATATTTTCAGATCTCTATTACTACCTCTACTGGATTAGGTCCCACCATTGTATATTCTAATTGTATCTTCTCCTTCATAGCACACAAAACTAGTACAATTAGAAAATGGGAGCCTCTTTGTCACTTTGACATCATCATAGGCTCAGTGACCAGCACAGCTCCTGTCCTCATAAATATGATTAAGTGAATAATTTAAAGGAAATAGAAAAAGAAACATAATTAATCACAAGTAGGGATGGGGCTTCCAATGGTACCAAATTGGACCTCATCAAAATTAGATGAATAGATTGAATTTAAAAATTCATCTCACTATTGAATATATAAAGCACACTTAAGTTCCAAAATGCTTTGAAAACCAATGGAATTTAAAATATAATTTTGACTAGCTTAACAGCAATTGAAACTGGGAATTCAAATGTAAAATGCCATATTCAGGCCATTCCATAAAATGTTAAAATGTTCTATATCCTATTAAAAATATTCCTTGAAAAATAGATTCCTGGAAAAATATTCCTGGAAAAATAGATTCCTGATTCATAGAAATTTAATAAATAACAGCCATAAATAGTTACTATAAATAATAACACTGATTATCCTGTGTAATCAAACCCTTCACCTGCTGAGATATGCACTGCATTTATGCAGATCAGCTGTAGGCCTTTCATCCATGAAATTATAGAATGTATAATGTGATGGGCCATGATATATTCAGTGTAATTGCTTATTTATAAAAAGAGCTATCAACAGCCCACTTTAAATAAATTCAGAAATCACCATAGGGCATTTAAAAATGAATATTTTATATGACATTTTAAAAAGATTATGAGTATTTCTTTGAACACTAAAATTAATGCCTCTTTGGCTGCTTAAACTCATCCAATGTAGATTCAGGATAATAGCACATAAACCATAATTACTGTATTTGTATTTTAATTAGAAATAACCTTCCTAGTAATGCAAAAATGTTACCTAAAATATGAATTAAGTGAGAACAACTTAGTAAGTGTCAAATGTCCTAATGGGTCTTTTAGAAAGTAAAGTACATTTTAATAGTAACTATCTGTATGCTTATCTATCAATTACTTACCTACCTACCTACCTATATATCTGTACTTCATGACAATGACCTTTAAGTAAATGTTATTTTCCAACAAAAACTATCAAACTTTTGAACCTTAAATGTAGTATTTAAGAATCTACAGCTTTTAGTACAGTCCTAAACAATGCATCTTTTCTGTCTTTACTCTTTAGTAGAAATAAATTTTACAGTAGTCTGAAATGCACTAGAAAGATAGAATTAGTCATTAGCCCGAGATTCCCAAAATCAAGGTGAATGGAGCTCAAGAATAATGTTCTAAGTACAGAGTGAGCTAAAGAATGTTATATTACTGAATCATTTACAATGGTTATTATCGTAGCTGAGAGAAAAGGACACAATTAAAATCTGTAAAATACTGCATAATGGAAATCAGTGTTCTCATAAAATAATTCATTAGAAATGGAATAGCTTCAGAAAGCTACAAAGTTATCTGATATTCCCCTTTATTCTCTGAACAAGAATTACTTTTCATACATTAATTTCTATGTTTTTCCTATGTTGACATTAGAAATCATTAAAATATTGCCAAGTATTCTTTTTATTTTTTATGTTTTCTGCTGATTTTGGTATGTAAACTCATACATAGAGACTTGGTTATCTCTATTAGCAGTAAATCAAGTATTATGAAGGATATAAAACATGTAGGAAATAGTGTCTGAGGATCTGTTTTAGTCACAAAACAATTTCTACATTTAGAAAAACTTTGGAAGCTATCTCTAGAAATTGTGGAAGCATTTTCTCTAGAAGTAAGGGAAGTTATGGTAAAGTATCAGATTTATATCTTCAGAATGGGCTAGAAAGAGCAACTTGAAATGAATGATCAAATTCATGCTATATATAATAATATCACCATTTTAAAGCTAACACTGGAGATAAAGGATGAAATAAATTGACTATGAACTCTAAAGAACGTGAAACTAACATTAATTTTGTGAGATTCCAGGAAAAAGGGTATGGTCCATTGGACCTATTCACATGAAATATATAACTTGTTTTTTTATACAAAACACAACTATCAATAGTATTTCAGGCTGTACTAGGGCTACCATAGTTAAATGTATAGATCTATGAATTACATGACAAATGGTGAGCATCAAGCCAACTAAAAGTAAACATGTGTATAGAGACAGGAACTTTTGAAACATATATAGACATTAGCTGTTAAGCAATAATTTAAACTAAACTTCTCTAGATTCCAGTCAACAGCAAAAGTCTCAAGGCCTTGATTGTATGAAGGCTTAAAGGACTTCCAGAACTCTGGAGAAATTAGTTAATGAGTGCTTAAGCACCTCTGTTGTCTGATATTCACATATTATTCAGGGCTACTTGGTCAATTTGGGACTAAAAGCTATCCATATGTTGGAAGAAAAAAAGAAAAAAGATATCTTCTCCCCTGAATTGAACCCTCAATATTTATTTCAATTCAACAGCACTTTCCTTCAATAATGAAATTCAAGTAACACAAAATGGAGAAATAGAGAATTAATTTCAAATCTTTAAAAATAGACAAAACTCACAGTGATCCTTTCTGTATAATCCTAAAAACAGTAAATACTTTCTTGTTTCCAATCCATTAATTCATGTAAATAGTATAGGATTAATTTTACAATGTTACACTTCCACTCTCTATGTGTTGTCAAATTTCTCAAAATTTTGTAAGTAAAAAGTAAAGAGATGCATAAAAATGGAATGGTGGTGCGTTTATGTATATTGGAAATATCTAGTATGTATTTCTCAATACAATTATCTATTCATTGATTAGAATTGAATTTACTTCTGGAAAACTACTGATGCAAATGATAATATTAGATATTTGCTCCAGGAATGGCACCTAAGTTTTTGAAAAAATTGTTTTATTTTTAAAATCTTTCTTTTTTGTAGATTACCTTAATGATAAAAATCAAGTAAGAAATCAACAATGAAGTTAATTTTTTAAAACATTGTTAGTTTATTAGAGAAAATTATACAAAATTACATTTGAAAAGTCCCTAGCTTTTTGAGCAGGATGGAAATACAGGAGGCTCTTGTATTTCCCTCTTCCCATGGATACACCAAATACACAGCTACATACAAAACAATTCTTTTTTAGAGAAATCAAGAAAATAGATGAATGACTACACATTGGGTAAAAGAGAAAATACCCACACTGAAACACATAAAGAAGGCTGAGACGCACTTTTGCTATAAACCTCATCCCTGTCAATTAGGGAACCCCCAACTATTATTACTAGCTTCTCCCAGAGATGTGGAGGATTTGGGCCACACATTTGGTGCCCCAATGTTTAAGGCTGACATCCAAAGGATGAACCCCCAGGTAAACTATTTCTGAAAGCCAATGGGACTTGTATCCATGAGACCCACAAAACTATAGCAAAGAAAGAGGTTATTAAATGGGCACAAGAACTACTCCCCAACTTCTATACACTAACTTAGCACAGTGGTATCTCTTAAAAATGCCCATCTGCCAATTTCTCTTTACAAGGCATTCACTGTGTAATTTCTCTGCTACTGTCTGAGGGTTCAGGTTCTAATAAACCTGCATCTAGTGCTGACTACAGTCTTCCCTTTTGGTACACTGATAGGTTTTGGAATACCCTCAACTACCGGGATCCACTAAGAACAAAGATGATGTCTTGGACAATCACAAAGATTTGAGAGACAATAGGAACTCTGGCCAGGCTGATTGATAGGGTTTATCTCATACATGAGACCAGTCTGTGAAGACTGGGAGAGGTAACTATTTCATCTAATGCACAGAAACCACACGAAGTGTCAAGGAAAATGGAGAAACAAGAAAATATGTTCCAAACAAAAGAAAAGATAAATCTTCAGGAACTGATCTTAATGAAATGGAAGTAACTAATTTCTCTAATACAACATTCAAACCAATAGTCATAAGAATGCTCCCTAAGAAAAAAACGCATGAGCAAAGTAAGAATTTTACCTAAGAAATAGAAAATATTAGAAAATGTCAAACAAAAATTATGGATTTAAAGAATACAATGACTGAACATATCTATATCTATATATATAGAGAGATATAATATATAGATATGTTCAACAATAGACTAGATGAAGTGAAAGAAAGGATCAGCAAGCTTGAAGACACAGCAAAAGAATTCATTCTAGCAGACAAGAAGGAAAAAGAATAAAGGAGTGAAGGTAGTAAGGGATTTACAGGAAACCATCAAGAGCACCAATATGCATTCCCAGAATAAGAGAGAAAGGGGCAGAAAGCTTACTCAAAGAAATAATGGCCAACAAGTATATGAAAAGGTGTTCAACATCACTAGTCAGAGAAATGCAAATCAAAATCACAATGAGAACAACTATTCTCAAAAATACAAGAGATAAATGCTGGAAAGGTTGTGAAAAAAAGGGAACCCTTGTAAACTGCTGGTGGAAATGTAAATTGATTACAGCCACTACAGAAGACAATATGGAGGTTTCCCAAGAAATTAAAAAGATGACTACCATATGATTCATCATTCCCACTCCTGGTTATTTATCAAAATAAAATTAAATCATTAATTCAAAGAGATAGCTGTACGTCCATGTTCATTGTAGTATTATTAACAATAACCAAGGTATGTAAACAATCTAAGAGTTCATCCACAGAGGAATACAGAAGATGAGATTTTTATATGTATTGAGATAGAACAATATAAAGAGATACAACTATGCATACACTGTATGAAGAAACAGAGACTAGAATAGTGATCACCAGGGCTGGGGAGTGTGAAAAACAGAGGTTAACAAAGCAGTGCAGACTTTTAGTTATGACAGAAAGAAGATCTGAAGATATAATGTATATCATAATGACTGTAGTTGATAACACTGACATAATTGAAATTTGCTAAGACAATAGAACTTAAGCGTTCTCACTAGAGGAGGGAAAGTTTATATATGTGAGGTGGTGATGTGTTAATTAACTTGAAGGTGAGGCTTCCACAATGTACACACATATCAAATCTGCAAATTACACACTTTAAATATATTACTATTTTATTGGTCAATTGTACCTCAATAAAAAAGAAAATTTTTACATTTTTCTTCTTATTGGTAAAAGGGATTTATTTTTGAAAAATGAAGAAATGTGTTTCTGAACTCATTACCATACGTGCGTTTTGTTTTGCAAAGGCATTATTAATAGATAATTTTCTTGATTGAGTCCCTTGCTGGCACCTTTCCATGTAACTGATAAGCTCATTTTTTAGCTCACATCTTGTCATTAAAATCAGAGAACACTGTGAATACAGTGTTATCAACTATAGTCATTATGATGTGTTCACTGTCTGTGAATTCCAACACCTGTGTTTGGACAGGTAGAGCTTTCTTAAACCAAAGACAGATACATGCTTTCTTTGGACATCTATATCTACATTTAGTAACTACATGAATATTTATTGGGTTCATACATTTTGAATAATAAATTTAAATATATATTTTATACAGTTTTATACAATTCTACACAAGCATAGAATTTTCCTTACTTTTTTCCCCTGTGAGTAAATTTCAGTAGCTCAATGTTGTTTTAAAAATAACTTCTTTTATTGTTTAACCATTGCGAAAGCACTGAAATCATTGGCTTATTCATAATTATTCTATTGATTTAAAAATTTATTTTAAGGAAGTTTTATATGTTAAAGTCATAATCTGGTTTGATATTAACAATTTTTAAAAGCCTCCATGATGGGCATTCTACAAATATTTGGAGAGATTTGTTCTAATGTTTAATTCTCAGGCATAGATTCTTTAATTTTAACTAACCTTTCACGACATATCTGTTACAATGAAAAACTTCTGATCCATGAAATTGCCTTTCTGTAATTAGCTATTATATAGGCCATAATTAAGTCATTCCCCATCATTCTCTATACCTGTACCCACCCACATCTTCACTCCATAATACCAGTGTTACTTTTTTAATGGTTCTCTATTGAGTTTATTTTTCTTCTTTTAATCATGTTAGCCTTTTTTTCTATTAATCTGGCATACCTAAAAGTATCGAGTGCACATTACTTCATTTATACAATCCTAAACCTGAAAGAGATTTATAAAGGCAGTTCTTTACATTGACTTCAAGAACTTCTTTATAAGCAATTCAGAAGAGACATTTTCTGACTAACTTGAGGAGTGTGTTGGGATGTTGGCTTTCATTCACCTTTACCAAGGAAGGCATACTCCTTTTCTTATCTTCCACTGGATACAGCAAATGGGTTAATACTTCATTTAGAATATTCTATTTTCTATCCCTAAAAATACTTTGGTTTAATAAAAATGTCAATTTTTATTAGATTCTCCTCTGCTTGCACCATTTGCATTTCAAAAGAAGTTAGTGCAAGTTATAGGTTAAAAGCTACTCCTATGAACAACATGTATTAGATGTCAAATACAGTTTACTTTGTGTGTGTGTGTGAATGGGAATTAAGTAAATTTTATTCCATATTTCTTTTCTTTCACAAGTCATTATCCCCCTGGCATGGGCACATAGAAACAGAAAGTTAAGTGAATATTAAAAGAGGAAATAAAACATGAATACATTATAATGCAACTTGCAAAATGAAAAATCTTCTCTCTCTGTTGGTTGGTTATATAATACTTTTCAACCTTCTTGATATAATCCTGAAGGTCATATACATTGTTTTTCAACTATAGTTGATAGCACTGTGTGACACGGGGGAATATTTTGAGGGGGATCAATGGTAATGTGTCTTTTACTGTAAAAACTTTTTCATTTAAAATTCACTGTACTTTTTATCACAACTCTTGTATTTGACCCCCTTTACTTTCTTATACGACCTCATCTCCTCACTTACCCTTTGGCAACCACTGAACTATTGCCTGTGTCTATGAATTTGTTTGTTTGTTTGTCTTGTTCATTTGTTGCTTTACAGTTTTATATCCCACATATGAGTGAAGTCATATGTTTCTCAACTTCTATGTTTTACTTATTTTACATAGCATGATTATCCCAAGATCCATCCATGTTGTTGCAAATGGCAACATTTTGTATTTTCTTATGTACAAATAGTATTTCATTGTATGTATGTACCACATCTTTATCTAATCATCTGTCCTAAGACAATTTGGTTGTTTCCATGTCTTGGCCACCATGAAACATGCTGCAATGAACATAGGGGTACATATATCTTTATGGATCAATGTTTTCAGATTCTTGGGAGTAAGTACCTAGAAGAGTGATTACTGGGTCATATGGTAATTTTATTCTTAATTTTTTTTGCTGAACCTCCATACTGTTTTTCATAATGGCTGTGCCAATTTACATTCCCACCTGCAGTATATGAGAGTTCCTTTTGTTCCACAACCTCTCCAACACTTGTTATTACTTATCTTGTTGATAACAGACATTCTGACAGGTGTGGGGTGGTATCTCATTACGGTTTTGATTTGCACTTCTAAATAGCTAGTGAAGTTGAGCATTTTTTCATGTATTTGTTGGCCATTTGTTTGTCTTCTTGGGAGAAGTGTCTGTTCAGGTCCTCTACCCATTTTTAGATGGATTTTAAATGGATTGTGTTTTTGTTGTTGAGTTGTTTGAGATTTTTAATATATTTTGGATATTAACCCCTATCAGGGGTGTTAAACAAAGGAGCTGAGAAACATACAATGTAGAAAAGAAAACCTCTCCAATAAATGATGCTCGAATTTTGGAAAGCCACACGCAAAAGAATGAAATTAGAATGCTGTCTGTCACCATTTACTAAAATTAACGCAAAAAGGATCGAAGACCTAAACATAAGACCTGAAACAATAAATTGCATAGAATAAAGCACAGGTACTAAACTTATGGGCCTTGAGTTCAGAAAAGATTTTATGAATTTGACCTCAAAGTCAAGGGAAGTAAAAGCAAAAATAAATGAATGGGACTATATCAAACTAAAAAGCTTTTGCACAGCAAAAGAAACCTTCAACAAAACAAAGAGGCAACCAACCAAATGGGAGAAGATATTTGCAGTCAAAGAGTTATTAAACTATAAAACCATATGTGATTAAAATATATTATCAGTTAATGATTATATGGAAGATAATACCTTCTTTTTTATTGAATATGTTTGTTCTTTTTAGACTATTTTTCCACTGGAAAGGTGGTGGAGCGCTGCATTTCTATAATTCTGCAATTTAGTGGAATATACTAAAAGACACACTAAAATTATACCATAATCATTTGTTTCTATTCTCTTGTATATATACTTTTTAATAATAATAAAAAAAAAAACTACTTGTAGTAGACTGAATACTTGCTACCCAAATGTATCTGGTCTTAATTCCTAGAACCTGTTAATGTTACCTTAAAGGAAAAAAAGGTCTTTGCACATGTGTTTAAATTAAGAATATTGACATGGGCAGATTTTCCTGGATTATCCAGTTCAGCTCTAAATCCAATTACAGCATTTTTATAGAACAGAGTCGGAAGGAGATTTGACACACAGGAAAGGAGAAGGTAATGTGACCACATAGGCCGTGATTGGCGTGATGCAACCACAAGTCAAGCAATGCCGGCAGCCACCAGCAGCTGGGGGGCAAGGATCTGGATTTTTTCTGAGCCTCCAGAGGGAGCACAGCCTTGTCAACACCTTGATTTGGGCTCAGTGAAAATGAATTTAAGCTTCTGGCTTCTAGAAACTGTGAGAGAATATTTTTTTCTTATTTTAAGCCAAGTTTCTAGTATTTAGAGCCACAATGAACGAATCCACTAGTTATTGTCACTCAGACAGCATTGAAGTAATTTAGGTTGATACACCATTTATTGAACTAAAATTTGAATCTAGAAGATACTCTATTCATTTCTCCCATATACTTTCTCATATTTATCATTTGGTGAAGTATTGAGATTAATAGTTTTTATTCGAATGCCCTGGGAATATCATTAAAAGCTTCAGATTTAAAATTATACATCAGCCAGTCAAGACAACCACAAAATTGCTCATTTTGCATTAATGTGAAAAAAAGCATATTTAATTTCTCAAAGCAATTTCAAAATGAAAAAAAGTAACACACAAACATAGATGTGTGAACACATTTGTTCTGCATTTAAATCTAAGGGGATTTTAAAATTTCATACTATGGATTTAAAAATGTTTGTCTTATAAAAATATAAATATAGTCATACATATTTATTTTATACAGTTTATGCATTGTTTTATGTCACATTTAGCACATTTTATGTAATCTATTAAAATAATTTCATTTGCTATAGAAAGAAAATTTTATATTTTTTTACTTCTACTAATTAGGTTAATTTCTAATGAAGGCAAAGGTTTTCCAGAAAAGGTATTGAAAACCCCATAATTCTCACAACTGGGAAGAATGTATTAAATTGAATTTATTCAACATCCCAATGAGGAATTTCTGTTGGATGCTCATTCCCAGTGAGGACTGGTTTTGTCCCTGTCTCTATTAAATACATTGTCCTGACACTCACCCCTTTCATTGCTTTATTTTTCTGGTCACCAATTAATATATTTTATAGTTTACTTATTCATCTGCATTGTATGCTATTTGTATAATCTTAATAGAATGGAATACCTACAGAGACAGATTTTTTAAATCTTATTTTTTGTTATATGCCTTACAAGGGTGTCAACACTTAGTTTGAATAAATGAATTATGAATAAATCAATAAGCTTATAACAGAATAAATGAAGATAGTTTCACATTTAATATTACTTGAATCACTAAAAAAGACCTAAATGGTATTTCAACTATGCTTAGCTCAACACAGATGAACATAAGAACAAAAGTGATAAGAGGACAAGAATAACATATGGATAAGAGTAGTATAAATAAAGGCGTGATGAAAGAAATACTAAAAGATTTTCTTATGGAGTGCTTGAAGTAATTCCTTCTCTTTCCTGTCTTGTGTAATGAAGGTGACATACCTAAGTATTTTTCTTTAAAAAAATAGCAGAGATGTAAATTGTAATGAAAATATGACAAAATATAGAAAAAGTAAAGTATTTTTATTATTTTGATCAATTTCAATTATTTTCTACAAGTATTTGTCAAGTACCTTTGTAAAACCTTCCTTGAGATAAGGTCATTACGATTAACAGGGCTTTGTGTCTGTACTTTCATAGATTTCTGTTTATACTTCCATTTCCATATTTTTACATTATTTTAATTACTTGTTTGTATTTATGTCTTGTGATCTAGAATATAAGACCTATGTGTTAAAATTTATTTTCTTTCATGATTTTTATTTTCATGTCTACCTCAGTGACTGGCAAATGGAGTGTACTAACTTAGTAAATGTGTATCAAGTAAATGTTGAAAGCCAGTGATGATTATAAATATGGAAATAACAGAGAGCAATAAAGCATAGTTTCTTGCTTAAAGGAATTCATAATGTGGCAGAGGAGATAAACATGGATGACACAAAAATCTACCTAACATGAGACACGAGAAAAGCATGAACTATGTGGGTATCAGGCTATATGACAGTACAGACCGAACAAAAACCCATTCTGTCTTATATAGATGGGGTAGAATTCATAGATAAAATAATATATGGGCTGGTCCTTGAAAAAATGAGGAATAATTTCAACTAATATGTTAGGGTAGCACAATACAGTAGTATTGTCAGAAAGAATAGTATTGTCAAAACTGGAGCAATAAAATTCTACGACCAGTCTGGAAATGGAGCAGTATGTTGGTATAAATAGCACAAAACAGGATACAGTATCATCTGTCATTCATGACAGCTCACATCTGCTATATTCCCTTCATATATTCTGATGGATTGTCACATTTCAAGGAAGAATTAAAAGACAAAACAAAACAAAAAAGACCACATTTCACAGCCTCTCTGGCAGTTAGGATCAAAGCATGTAACCCTGGTTCTGCCAATTATGTACCTCACATATGAGGTGGCTTTTTAAGTGAGGTTCTATGCAGGGCTCTAGTCTGCTGATGAGAGGCAACAGAAGCTGTGGTGGGTATTTCCCAAAATGTTATTTTTTGCAGAATGATTCTTGTCATTGCCAAGCAGCTGTAGTATTACTTCACTTTGAGGAAGTCTGTGAGAGTATGTTGGGGTGTTCATTATGTATGCTTAACCATGAGCTAGTGCTTTCTAGTTCTTCCAAGATACCTATCTAATTTTTACAGTGATTTTTGAAATCAAAGCATAATATAATTAAAGAAAAAATCATGAATAAACCACTTGCAGTTTTGAGAATATGAACATACCCATGTACCTACCATATAAAATAAAATATTATTAGAATTGCAAAGCCACCCTGTGTACCCTCTCATTCCATATCATCCATTGTCTCCAAAGCTAAACACTATCTTAATTTCAACCACTGTTTTTCCAGGATTTGAACTTTATATACATATTATCACACAAGTAGTAGTATACTGTTTTGTGTCTGACAACTCTAGGGTCCAGTCTGAATTCTAAAAACGCTCCCTGTTACAAGTTAAAGGTACTGCACATGGTAACTCTTACCCTAAAGTAAGAGAATCTAGAGAGCACGCTGCTTGTCCAGCTTGGCTAGGCAGTAACGTGAATGATTCTACCTGCTGCTCTTAAACCTCAGCAGATCCAGTGTTGCTGGAAGTGCCTGAAGCTCTGCTGAATGTTTTATGAAGCCCGTCGATGCCTCAATAAAAGAATCTAGCAGTGTTGCTAGGGTTTTGTTAGAAAGCCACATTAGGCTCATTAATGGGTTTACATGAACTAGGTGGCCATGGTGCCCAGGTAAGAAATTACATCTGACCCAACCTTTTGAGTCTTTTCTTTCTAAGACCAACCTGAATATAGCCACTGCTTGGCAGAGCAGAACCAACCCTGACCTTCTAATACAACACTGTCGTCTGGGAGAAAGCATCCTGCTCTACAGAGCAGGTTTATTACACTAAATACTTCCATCATGGAGGGGTCAGCAACTTGTCTTCACTGAAATAAACATGAATGCTGGGGAAAGATAGTCCTTCCTGGCCTCAAAGCTAATGCCTGCAACATGAACAGTGGCTTCCCTGAATATCTTTTTTACTATAATGATATCCTGTCATGGGGTCCCTTACTGGAAGAGTAATTTTGCCACACGAGAAGTAAGACAATGCACTGATATTCATGGGATTCACTAGTCTTATTCACATGAGATTCACCAGTCTTACTCTGGACTTGAGTTTCTGAATGCAACCAGCATTATAGAATGGTAAGATGAACTATTGATAATTCTGACATATTTTCAGCTAGAAGTCACACTAAGCATTTAACATGTTGTTTTTAATGATGTAGTATGCTCTCAGGTCCAGCTACCATGCATGGTACTATTTCTCCCCTAGATTGAATATATGATCCTGAAAGCCAAGAAGAATAAATGGGGGGTAGCATTTATCACTATGATAACTAAAACATTGATGTTTAATCATTCAGATTCTTGAGTATTATACTAGGTATTAACAGTTTGAAATGTGTCCTATAGGCAAAGGCAAATCATTAAAACTTAAGATTGTGAGTTATCTGAATTGGTGGATGGTGGCATGGAAACCAGTGAGGAGGCTAACGTAATGGTTAAATACAAACTGCTAATGGCTCAGACTTAGAATGGGTGAAGAGATAACTGCTTATAGAGTGAATGAGCAAGGTATGTGACTGCTTAAATATGTACTAATAAACAGGAAAAAATTACAAATAAGGTTAGATTTTTTAATGATGCTTAGGTTTTAGGCTTAAGAGCAGAATATTTGATTGTGACATTTTTAGTTTGTGTTTCTAAAGTGTAGTTCCAGACATTAGGTAAATGGCTTAAAATATTATAATGCAATGACAATAGAAAACTACAGTTACATGCAATACCAGTGTGTTAAAAACAACTCAGTGTGGAGTGAATACATAAGACTACACTGAGTATGGGACCATAATTAAAACTCAAAAAACAATTCCCATGTTATTTAGGAATAGCTAAATAGGTATAACATTTTTAATGGTGAAGATAAACACAAAATCTAGGATAATGGTTATCTGCAACTGGGAATGTATTAATAGGAGAATGGGATTGGGGAGAGCAAGGCTTCAGCTGAATGGGCAATATTATATGTTTTAATAAGTACCATTTCATGGGTATTTGTTTTATATTATAATTTATATATCCACCACATGTATTGTTGTTATGTTTAAATATCACATAATGACATAACTTTTAGAAGAATAGTTCATTAGATTTTTTAAAAAAGTAAGAATGGAGACATAGATTGAGAGGTTTCAAGCATATAGTTGACAGTTTTACACATGGGAGTATATGAAATTTCCTTAGAACAGAGAAAAAGGTAAGGAATTTGAACACAATGTTTTAGAAATAGAAAGTTTATAATGGCTAAAGAGAGGAATCAATAAGTGAAGAATTCAATGAGAAAGATGGAAAACAGGTAGTAAATCATATCTCGAAGTGAAGGGAATAGAAATGCAAGGGTCATCAACAATGCAAAAGGAAGCAGAGAGGTCAAAGTTTACAAAATGCCATTAGATTAATCAATTAATAGGTATGCTGTTTATTGTATTTGCTGTGTTACAGTTTAAGGAATGTGGTAATTTGAACAATTTATGGAGATGTAGATGCTGATAAAGAATTCCATGTATCTGATGACATTAGTCGGCTAGGCCTGCCATAATAGACTGGGTGGTTTAAACAGCAGAGATTTATTTCTCATTGTTCTGAACTCCACGGGTCCAAGGTCAAGGTGTCCGCAGTTTTGGTTTCTTCTAAGCCTTTCTCCATGGCTTGCAGTTGGTCATGCTCTTGCTGCCTCTTCACATGGTAATACTTCTATGTATACGTATGCCTGGTCTCTCCCTCTCTCTCTCTGTGTCCTATTTTCTTTTTCTTATAAAGACACCAGTTGGATTGAACAAGGGCCCACCCTCTTGACTTCATTTTAACTCAATTACTTCCTTAAAAGTCCTACCTGCAAATACAGTCACATTCTAAAATAATGATGGTTAGGGTTTCAACATATAAATTGGGTAGGGGGCACAATTCATTCCTTAACTATGATCGTATTTCAGATTTTATCTAGATTTCCCAGAAAACTTGTAGTCAGCTATGTATTAATTAATTCTTTTTATTAATTAAAAATGTTTTCAGCTAATGGGCTCAATACTTGTTCTGGTTTGTGATTGAGTAAAATGGTCATCCAATTACTATCAGTGTAAAAATGTGATTAAAGTTTACAAGACCTTTCAAGTGATCTTGTCAGAGAGTATCATGTATCCAATGCATCCAATGCACATCACAAAATGGCCAAATTGTCATGACACATGAAGAGTGTACACATTATCATACTTGCTGCTCTTTTCCTTTCCAGTACAGTCAGGAGGCTCCTTTCACGATCCATGAATGTGTACCGTGAAGTATGAATGACACATTTGGTAGGTATGTGTGCTGGGGAGGGTTGTACAGATAAAGCATCCTTAGCAAGTGCCCCGAGGTCCCCAGAGGAACACCTTGCAGTGCTCTACACTGAAGCAGAGGAGAAACCACATACATCTTCACATTCTAAGTCCAGAGACCAGCACATTAAATCAACTTAACTTCCCATTGCCATGTAAAGCATGGATACTGACAGTTGAATAAAACTACTGATGGAAAGGATGCATTGTATCAGCTGGATTAAAAATATATAAAACATTAATTTTAGATTTAGAGCCTGGATGGGAAAATAAATGTAATTAGAGTTTAATGTGAATCTGATAGCTATATTCTCATAGTCACTACTGTCAGAGACTTAAATAATGTATAATAATCATTTAAGTATATATTTGAATCCAGAAGTGTGAGACTAAGAAGACATTTTTCCAAGTTAGTTTTGATTTTCTGAGGGTCAGAGATTTGAGCTGACTTCCCAGATGAATTTTTACACCCATTTTTGAAATGAATTATAACCATTCACCTAGGGAAGGCCTAGCTGACAAGAGGGAAGAGAGGTCTGAAGAGGAGGATCCTCAGTATGCGACAATTCTGAGGAAGGAAACTGGGAACACAAAGTGGTATTTTTAGATACATTACATGCTAAAATGATGTTAATTTGTCTTGAAATGAGCCTCGAGGATTTTATAACTCTGAGAAGAATAATTTTTCCTCCTCTTTTAGTAAAACTTTTGGACATACCTGAAGAGAAAGGTTGGTTCGCTGACAGGTTACTGAAGCCTATTTCTGGTCCCCTATTCTGTTCTGTTATTTGTCTCTCTTATTTTTCTCTCTTCCTCTCACTTATTTTTTGCTATGACTTTAGACAATTCACTTAATCCCCTTTTAGCTCAATTTATCTGCCAAAGAGGAATTATTCCAATTGTTTCCTCTGCATCCTAATTTTTACTTTTAATATTACTTGGCACATCCATATTCTGTTATACATAAAGAATATAGAAAAGTCAACAAAAATACTTTGAAGCAAAATATATCTTCCTGTTTTTAAGAAGTTTATAGTCATAAAGAGAAAAAACACAAATTGGTACATGTTATAAAAATCTTCCAACAAAAATGAAATGATTGTTGGTTTGTTTTCTTTTAGTTTACATATTATGTGAATTTCTTGTCCCCTTACTGTCTATAATACATTGTGTTCTGTATTTTCTCCTTTGATATGCAGAACAATCATGCAAGACAGATATTATTATTTTTATTCTATAAATGAGGGATTGGATTCTAGAAAAATTAGTTCACTTACCCAAACTCACATGGTCAGAAATAGAAAAAACAACAACAATAAAACACCTAGATTTCATAACCTGCTTCCTATTGCTTTGGTTAGATTTTATGACTTTACGTACGTATTGGGCAAGTACTAAATATATATTAAACCAAATATTGGGAGTCAGTTCAAATGCCTTAAAGAATTGGACCCTACCTTTTGAATTTTTAAAAATGACTGTGAATGGAGATGAACTAACATAAACCAATAGTAGTTTCCCCCTTTAACTCTTCTATCCCTCAAAAATAAATCCTCTCTTTGTCCTTTTACACTATTTGCACAAGGATGAAAAAAAGAAGAAAAGGAAACAGTAATTTTAAAATAAAATTTATTTGTTACCATGTGTGCATATCAGACAAGACTGAGTTTTTCCAGGCATTCGATAAATACATACATAAATAAATAGCTTTACATTCTCAGTGCCTAGCACAGTGTTACAGATATTTCCTAAATGGTTACTGGATTGAATCAACACTGATAGAAGGCTGAAAGAAGATGCTAAGAAGGAAAAACAAACCCCACAAAGAATTAGCAGGGGAAGATCCAGGTGTGACTAAGATAATAGTTCCCAAGTGCTATAAATACCTGAAAGAAAGCTGGCGTGCTAAACGCAAAACGATGTTAATCCCACCATCACAACCACTATTTCTGGTTTTCACCTCAGTCAAGCAGCTTTCAGCGGCTAGAGGAGCTTTGCAGCTCCAGGAGATGAAGTGTAGAGTCAGGCCTTCCTGGCACAATGGCCTAATTACACTGAGCATCTGACAAACTCCAGACCCGCACTAACCAAGCAGCAGTCAGTAATTCAAAGTGGGACAGGAAAGGGTGGGGAATAAAACCAAAAAATGAAAGTAGCCCTGATCTCCACATAAGCCTCAGGGCCTTGTGGCTATTGCTCTAGCATCCTGTACAATTCAGATTGTTCCTCCTTCTCGCCTTGTATAGACATGGCACAGTTTCAAAAATAGCCTGTGCTTTTTTAGACCTTTAAAGACATCATCAATCATTGTCTTCTATGGTAATGCTTGAATTACCCAGGAGGAAAAAAAAATACAGTAGCCATGGAAGTGATGCTCTGATGTGCTGAAAATCCCAACTAAAAAAGGACAGTGTTTGCATATTGGCCATATAAGCAGTGTTAGAACTGTGATGAACCATTAATAAGTCTCTCTCATGCTTTCTGAGTATTCAGGAAATGTGCCGCCTGACAGGCCAGATCTTTATGGGATTAGCTTAATGGTTTGTCACTTTCTACATTGCTTTCTGTCTTTCTGCTTTTCTTATGCTGAACAATACTGTCCTGATATTCTGTGTGGCCATAAAAGCCCAGTGTTTCTTCACGATAAGAGCCCCTATTTTAGGCACTTACAGTTCACCCATGTTAAGTGGCATCCAGCAAAACTGCAGCCCTGAAACATGCACCCTCCACACAAATCTCCTGGATTCCTTATGGCCAAGGTGGTTTCACATTGGCCACTCCCAGGTGATCACCCAGAATAGTGAATACCCAAGGGCACTGCTCCCTCAATCCACACCATTTGTGTCTCTAACAGGTGACTGCAATGTCAGCCTGGAGAAGCACACAGGGGCAGCCTGTTTGAATGCAGTTTATGTCATGTTCGCATATGGTAGCCAAGGAGTTCCAACACATGTTAGAGAAAAATAAAAAACATAGGATAAAAGAAATGATCACATTGAAGTGCCTGTGAGAACTACTTCTGCAGAAAAAAAAAATCTATGAGTGTCTATTAAGGTATTTTTCTATAGCTACTTCTGTAAAAAAAAAGTACTGTTTATGGAAAAAAGTTAATTGTGGTTCTGAATAGGTAATGAATATGAAATATTAAGGGAACAGTTTCCATCTACTAATTTTATTGATATATTTCAGCAGACTAAATATATACTGAGGCATTCTTTTCAATATGAAATTTCACACTGCAATAAGCCTGTAATTAGAGTTTTCAGATTATCATCTGTGACTGCTTTATGATAAGTATACCAATTCCCTTGAAACGTTTGAGGTGCCTACTGCCTGCACCACTGATTTTATGAAGGCTTGCAATCTGTGAATACTATCAAATTTAAACTTGCTTTATATCTCCTAAAACCCTAATGTACACCACCACAAAATCACATTAGATTGTGCCTGACTCCTAAACACACATATACATATTATTTATAGTGCTTTGGGGTTTCTTCCTCAATTGTTTTAATTTGTCTCAAGGGCTTGATAATGGGGTAAAGAGCCTTTCACCATTCAATCACATGTTATGAACCCAGTTTGAGTCTGCAATGACAGCTAATGCTTAGTTTGAAAATGTTGACTGCAATTCCTTTTTCTCTGTGAGTTAACCTTCATTTAAATATCATGTATTTTAAATATTATGAGGTGTTTTTTCATGGTAATAATGTTTTGAATTTCAGTGATTGCCTGGATAATTGTATATGATGATTCATTCTATTTAAACCTTGATGATTTATCATCTTTAGTATGTAAAATTAGAGTGAGAAATAATTAATCTGAATCAAGTAAGCATGTATATATATCATCAAGATCTTATGACTGGACAAAGTTAACCACAGCTCAATATCTATCCCAACATACTTCCTATGCATAAGCATAGCTTTCTACTAAAAATTAAAATATGACAAGTCTCTGATAAACACTACTGAAATATTTATTGAATAATATTCAAGAAAATCAGTACTAGGAAACTGCTGTAAGATTTTATGATCTAAAAGTCAAATAGCATTTGTAAGACAATCAAAATGGACTTCAGATAGTGATACATATGTAGATATTAAGAATAGATGATAGATAAATGATAGATAACATTTTTTAATGAATTTTGGATGGATAAACCATGATTTGATGGGAGATAATCTCAAGCTTCTATGAATACTATCAAGTATTATAAAAATAATGACAATAGAGGGGCCAAAAAATGTGTACATATTTTAAGGAAGGAAAAAACTACATTAAAATTGTAATACTCAATATATACCATAACAAAAGACAAATACAAGTCACCTTTGACTTCTGGAATTACAAGAGGTGCTCAAAGTGATTACCATTAATGTCTGTCTAATACATACTTTGATAACATCTCTTAAAATATGTATACATTTTTTGGCACTCCCAGTATTTAAGATGCTATCATCTATGACAGAATGCATTTCAGTGATTTCTGTTAGATTCAAAATCCTTCCCTGAGGCATCAGATAAGATAATTTAAGGCTAGGTCCACAGAAGGATAGAAAAGAGAAAATATTTGTACTTATGCCCCCACCATAGGAAAAGGAACCTCATTAATACCAATCTGAAGCTTGAGCAACATAGCTAAATCTTTGTCAAAACAGAACCATCTCTTACTGACACACTGTGATTCTCATGCTATCACATCGCCACATTTCACATCTATCTCAATCAGCACTGACCTGTCAAGAGATGAGAAAGATTCAGGTGGAAGATTAAAGTGGAAGCAAAATAGGATGGACATTAAAAAACAAAACAAAACAATTCTGAAGAAAGTCAAAAGTGGAAGGTAGTTATGACAAATAAAAACAGCCCATGTGATACATTATTAGGTCAGAACTCAAAAAGAATGTATAAGGGACCCAAAGTGGTCAAGAGTTGTGAATCAATACTGCTGCTATTTGTCTCATGAGTCTCTGGCATGAAAACTGGGCCTTCATTAAAACAAGAGCTACTTTACTTTGTTACAGTATGGGATTACAAGTCATCATAAACATTCAATTACTAAATAATGAGGGTATTCATTGTAGACAGAGGTTGGCAGGAATGTGATTTAGTAGAAATGGCCAAGGCAGAGAGATGAATAAAAGGGCAATCAGAAATCCTGAAACCCTTGTAAAAAATGTGTGAGTGCATTTAGCAGCAGCCAATTCATTTACAAAAGCCAATTCATGAAAAAAGACAATTTTTAGACATTTAGACCATGGTGGGCTTCTCAGTACTGAAATGCATTTTACTTTATTTTGACATCAGGGTCATTTTGAAATATGTAAAATTTTAAGAGCTAATTAAAGCAGCATGGCATTATGTCAATAAATAAATGAACAGTTTTCAGTTTCATATTCCACATCTGAGTGAAATCATATGGTTCTCACCTCTTTCTGTCTGACTTATTTCACTTAGTATGGTAATCTGAAGATCCATCCCTGTTGCCACAAAAAGCAATATTTAATTTTTTCTTATGGCAGAGTATATTCCATTGTATATGTGTACCACATCTTCTTTATCCAATCATCTACTAAAGGACAATAAACAAAAAAGACAGAAAAACAAACAAAAACTCATAGACACAACAGATTAGTGGTTACCAGAGAGAAAGGGGGGCACAGGGTGGTAGAGGAAGGTAAGAGGGTCAAATATATGGTGACAAAAGGAGAACTGACCCTAGATGGTGAACACACAATGCAATATACAAATGACATAAAATTGTATACTTGAAACCTATAAAATTTTACTAACCAATGTCGCCCCACTAAGTTTAATAAAAAAACAATAAATAAATAAATGACCATGCATACTCACACATACACATGCACACACACTCTATCTCTGCTCAATAAAACGTTCCTCAATTTTTTTCTTACTACCAAGTATAATTTTTATGATTATTGGTTGTTAAGTGATCAACATTTCTTTACAAATTTTTCAATTGTGAAAATGAACAGATTTATGCAAGTATTTTTTTCTTCTGGTGTCTAGCTATTAACAGTAAAACCAATTAAAGGTTTACTGGTTTAAATGGGAGGTACATGGTCTTTACTAATGTTTTACTCAAAATCATTTTATAGATCATAGTCATAGATTGACTTTTAAAATGGTTGATATCGCTTCAAGTTGTGTGAAGTAAAAACAATTTCTTAATTAGTGAAAGAAAAAAGGTCTTCCATATTTCAATTTCTGAGAATACCACTTTTCTAGGTAGGCTCTTTTCCTCAGTGCTAGGGATCCAGAAACACTTAAAAAATGTTTTGGAGTGATGTATCTAGTACTATGTCCACAGGCCCCTGAGAAGTCAAGAAAGTTATAATGGTTTTTTTCAAGATAAGTTCTTAAACTCAATGTTTATCAGCTAGCTGATTGATTATATTTTCTTTGGATTTATTCTTTAGTTATTGGTGGATTGTTTTCTGACTTATCTTCTGATCGTAGAGTAAATTAGATTAGCTTTCTAGTTGCAAATATTATCCATCTGTGGCATGAAACAAATTACATTAATTCACATGTCTCTCTTAGTTAGAAATTTTATTTCCTCTTATAAATGTTGTCATTAACAAATTAGGTACCTAAGAACACTAAATGTGAGTTTGACTCTCAGTTTAAAAGTTTCTATTTTGAAAATGGAATGTGATCACTGTCTATACCATTTAGCCAAATACCTTTCCTCTTTATTTTCATTAACATTGATGAAGACAAACAATGCAAGTAGATACCTTGTATATCACAATATGTAAGCAGAGCCAATAAGAACACAATCAGTAACTTTGAGTATGTTTTTGTTTTTGTTTTTGTATTTGGCCTTTTAGAAGATACCAGTTGAAGGAAAACCTGGAATGTGAAGCTTATGAAAAAAACGAACTTTACTGTATCTTAACTTTTATTTTCATTTGATTGAGTTTGTTGAGAAGTTAAATCTAAAAGAATCATTTACCTAATCTGAGACATATACATTATCTAATGAGGAAAATCCCTATAGACATTCTGGTTTAGATTATTGATTACTGGCACATGGAACTTCTACTCTTTTTAACCTCTGAGATCTCTGTAAAATACTTCCTATGCATGTAGTATAGTGCAGTTAGCACCCCATCATACCCTCTATCAACTGTAGCATCTAAAAATTGTTTTTCAACCAAGGCTGATTGTCTAACGTTTTGAACAAATATGTGTTTATGTCTCATTTTCCTAAAGGTGCCCATAAGTTACAAGATAACAATTCTTTTAACTTATCAAAGAAAGTACAAATTTTCCAAGTATAGTTTTAATGTCTAAAAAATTAAAATATTCCAATATTTTAAAGGCAATCAATATGTAGCATGTATAGTGATTTCTGTATATGTCAATAACCAACCTACACATTCTATAGCAATATTTGATAATACTGTTTACATTTAATGTATAAAAAAGCATATTTACTATATTAAATATAATAATATTTAACATTTAGATGGGAAATCAACTATCAGGGCACAATTTGTTGTATTGCAGCAAGTTAAATTATTATATTCTAATCAATTCTGAGCTTTCCTTGGCTTATTACATAAATAACTAGATTAAAAGCTGTAACTCAGGTTCAATTTTCCTTTCTTTGTGTTTTTTATTAATATAGAGTACTAAAGGAAGCAATCATATAAGGTTCTAGACACAGCAAGTTTTCAAATTCTGGTATTTGGTACAATTGTCTATTCACTATTTCAACCATGGAATATATTTTGAATAAAGACATAATCTCATTCCCCCCCCACCCCACCCCCACCCCCCGTCAGTTGGAATCTGTGGACAGGGAAAAAATATTTGAAACTCAAAGAAACACATAAAAAATTAGTTGAGAAACTATTTTTCTTCTTAAGTGAGCACCTGAATTCACAATCACACATACATCACTCAGTAAACAGTATTATACACTGAATTTAAAGTTTTCTTATGATTTAAATGGTCAAAAAGTTATCTAACTCAAGGTTTCTTTCTACAGAGTCTTTTTTTTTTTTTGGTTGTTGTTGGGTAGTTCCCTGGCTGGGAATCGAACCCAGGCCGCAGCATTGAGAGCGCTGAAGCCTAGCCACTACACCACCAGGGAACTCCCTCTATGGAATCTTAAAGTTAAATCAATGTAGTTTTATGCTTGTCAGGTCAGCTAACACCTATAGTTATAGTAATAATTTACTTGTAGAAACACTAAAGCAATTGAAAATATAGAGGTATTTTTAAATTTTTATTCTTTAAATGAATGCACTGAACACAAAATAAAATGAATTCTAGAAGGATAGGTGATTTTATTCTGATTTGTAATCAGAAAAACAACAGAGAGCAGACCAATTAAATAATCAGTTTAAACATACTTTTCAAGATGGGAACTGTGTTTCCTCATTTAAATCACTCAATACAAAGTTAGCTCAGGTAAAAGATGATTTAACAAAAATATTATGTACTTCTTGCCTTTTCAGTTTGACAAAAGAGTGTAAAGTTTCAATGTTCAGATTTCTTTGTAGGCTCTTCTCAGCATACAGAGCAGCACCCATGTTGGCCTCCATGATGGCAGCTCATACAAAAACTGATTTTACTTGTTCACACTGATGCAACCAGAGAGACGAGCACACTCAAAAAAACAATGTCCAAGAAATTGTTGCCTAAAAACTTAGTAACATTTTTGTTCCTAATTGGTGATTTAAAAAATTAGGAATATCCAGCATTGGGAATTTTCTTTAAAAATTCATAAATATTAAAAATTTTAAGTCTATCTAATATGAACATTTAAAAATATTAACTTTTAATGTTATTATTACCACAGTCTCAGCGTGTATCCAAGATATCCCAGAAGTTAGTTTACTAAAGATATTATTAGAATTCTTTCGGAAACCTCAAACCATAAAGTGGTTTTTGGCCTATTTAGAATTTTGATTGCCTTGGGAGAGGGAGAAAGGATGGACAAAATTTAGAGCCTTTTTAGATTACATGTCAGTCTACATTCACCTGAGAACATTTGGAGAATTCTATCAAAATTTTCTAGACTATCAGGTACTTCTAATTATTTACTAAATAGGAATGTGCTTTTATTATAACATATTCTTGAATATTATTGAAAAGTTTGCCTTAGCAAATTGACAGTTCATTCTTTTGAACATTATATGAATGCATATGTGTGTTATAATATTCATAGATACGTGCCCCATTTTTTTATGTTGCACCATTAAAATAATTAATTTTAAACAAAGAATTTATAACATCACAATATTTTTAAGTAGAATATTACACAAATCATTTTATATTACAGTTAGACTAACCTTGCTATCTCCTTACATGGATTTTTATAGGAACACACTATTCCTTATGAAAAAGTGTTATTAGAACTGCTAAAATTATTATTCATTGGAAGTGATATACAAGCCTGCTTCCTCTATTCAATCCATTTTGATTTCATAAAGTGCACATCATGCTAATTCTGGACAATTATTACATAAAATGACTTTCACTGAATGAGCTTATGATTTTATGTAAGAAGACAATTAAGCCCCTCAAGTAATTATAATAAAATGTAAATAGAGGAAATTCCCAAACATGTTTAAATAATTGGCTAAAATAATTTGAGGGGGAATCATATTTCTATTAGAGTTTCAGAAAATTTCATTTAAAAAATGGTATTTTATCTGATAATTATTTGATTTTGAACCTATTTTACTGAGGTATACACACAATAAATGTACAAATATTAAGTATACAACTGGGTGACTTTGTCCACATGTATGCCCTGCATGGAATTACTAGCAATATCAGAGTATAAAACAATTATCACCCCCATGCTCCTGTCCAGCCAATGTCTCCACTCCCAGTGAAAATCACTATTTCACTGCAATTACTGATTAGTTTTGCCTACCTTTGAACTTGTCATCAATACAGTTAAGAGGGGTGGTCAAGAAATTCATGGAATGAAGCAGAAAGGTAAAAAAACTATTATTTTTTCCTTTTCAATATATTGCCCCTTTGCCCTAATGAACTTTTCAAATCTTTCAATAAGTTTACTTATACCCTTGAAAAAAATGTTTTGTTTTTGTCCTCAAATTGCAGCTTTAACCTCACTGTCATCTGTAAATTTCTTCCTTTGAAGCTACTTTTTCATATTTGGGAGCAAATAATCATCAGACAGAGCCAGGCCTGGACTGCAGGGACAGTGCTTTAATGTCTGGAAGTCACAGTCATGAAAAGTAGCCAACGCAACATTGCTCTTGTGCAAGGAAACATTGTCGTGCAAAAGCGACACCACTTTTGTTCAATTTGCTCTTCTTTTCTCCTTCACTGATTCTTTTCCTTTTTAGCAGACTGCAATAGTACTCTCTAGTTATTGACACCCTATCCTTATAATCAATAAGCCAGATACCCTCCCATCCCAAAAAACAGTAGCCATGATTTTTCCAGCCAATCGTAACACCTTGAACTGCTTAGGGGATGGTGTATCCTTTTCATGCCACTGCATGGACTCCTGCTTTGACTCAGCCTCATAACGATGAACCCAAGTTTCATCTCCAGTGACAATCTGGTTTAAAACTTCATCTTTATTGTCTCTGCAGAAGTCCAAAAACTGTTGTGAACTCTAAGTGTGCTGTTGTTTTTGAAGCAGCGTGAGCATTCTCAGTACCCATTTTGCACTAACTTTTGACATCCTTAGATGCTGATGGAGAATATTCAAAATGGTTGTAGGTGATGCTCCAACAATTTCTACAAGCTGTTTTTTATTCAGTCAGGAATCATTCACTACAAGTTTTCAACATTTTTGGCAATATCTGAGGAAGTGGCCTCAACAGAGTGATCTGGACAGAGGTCATCTTCGACTCTTTGCCTTACTTGAGAAGTTTATGCCCCTTAGAAGCCATGGGTGTCCCAGGTCAGTAGTCCCCCTAAACTGCTAACGTTAGTTCAAAAATGGTTTTAAATGTTTTCCCTTGTTTTCTGAAGAACTTAATGACAGAGCAATATTCAATTTTACCCATACTTGGGGTTTTCTTTACATTTGACATGCCTCTTCTGAAAGAACATGGAAACCAGTAGGCTGAAATTTGGCACATATACAAATAATAAGTCACACAGACTGTGGGCACTAGTACTCCCACCTCTCCAATAACACCCATCCTGCGAATTTCTTGACCACCCCCAGTATATTATACATACACATTTTCATTTCCCTTTCATTTGATATGTCTGACATTCTTCCATGTTACTGTATGTATAAGCAATACCTTCTTCTCATTGCTGAATAGTGTTTTATTATATTCTCCAATTTGAGGACATTTGTACAATTTCTGGTTTGAGACATTTTTGAAAATTGTTTACTTTCTTACATAAATATATTCATGGACATAATAAATTCTTGAGTATATTGCTAGTGAAATATTGCTGAGTTATAGAGTATATATATAAAAAAAGTTTTTCATAGTTTAATCATTTTATATTCTCTCCAGCAACATATGAGCATTCTTGTGGTATCGCATCTAGCCACCAGTAGGCATTGCTGGCTTTTAAATAAAATCTTGTATAATCACATTTCCTTATCATTTTAATTTGTGTATTCCTGATTATTAATGAATTTTATTGATTTTATACATCTTTCAGATACATTAATTATTACTTGTTCAACTTTGAATTCTTTGTCAGAAATCAGATAGATGATAGATAGCTGGATATAAATGAAAGAATGATGGATGGATGGGTGATGTGTAGATAGACATTTAGATAGATAATAGAGATGTAGTCAGTTTGCTACAATGGAATGTATGTATTCGTAAAAATCAATGTGCTGTGCAAAAAATACACATACCAAAAACCACAAGGCTTATGAGAAAACAAGCTAGGGACATAACACTCAAAAACATTTTAAGAGAGAGAGAAACAGAGAGAAGAACCTATTGAAATGATAGCACTATTTACAACATGGAATAGTTAAAAAATGAATAAATATTATAATTGATTTGGCATTTTTTTCTTGAAAAAGACCAAAAGTTTGGAAGTGGATCTGAAAGGGGCTGTAGCTTGTTATTATTATGAATTGGTATGAGAAGGATTATGTGAAATCTGATGGAAAGTTCTAACACCAGCTGTGGATGGATGGCTCATAGCACATACCATGAACAGAGGTAGCTGGTAGATGTTCGAGGTATGTGTGTATTCATTTTATGTACTGCCATGCAGCTCAGTTCAGCAGGTTGCAACTTCTATTTTCAAAAGAATAGAAGTTGCAGAATAAATTGTGCATAAACAAATGCAAAATTTGTGGTGTGCTCAAATTGTTCCCTAATATAGCAAATGCACTGCAACAAATTCATGTTTTCAGAAAAAGTTTTTGGAGCACAACTGAATGCAGACCCTCTTAATCATAATTTCTAAGATTTATAAGTAATAATGTAAAACTTTGGAATAATTGAATTTACTAATGTAAAATCTTTGGATATCAAAATGAATTGTTTGTAAACACTTTCTGTAAAAGTCCTGATAGTAAAAATATATGACTTTGAAGACAATACAGTTTCTTTTGCAATTACTTAAATATAAGTTGTGGTGCAAAAACAACCACATCAATGTGAAGATGAATGATTGTGGCTGTTAAATAAAACTGCAAAAACAGATGACAAGCAAAAAGTTTATAAACACCTGCTTCTTTCTTTCAAATAGTATAGGGGGCAGTAACCTTGAAATGTGTTAATGAATTGGCATATTCTTTTGTCACTTTAAGAAGTTATGAAAGGGATGGATGTGACTGGCAGAAGTTTTAAGCCTAATATAATAATCTTTAGCCTGCTAAACTATAAATGAAGGATGAACAGCTTACATTGTATCCTTTAGTTTTCTCCCTAAAATAAGTTACATTATTAAGATTTACAAGTAAGTGTGGTTGAGGCTATCCTAGGAGCAATAGTGATAGAAAAACACAACTATTTATCTAAGGTAATTGAGTGATCAAAAATAAATTCTCAATTTATCCACAATATAAAAGAGCATAGTGAAGAACAAAAGTTGAATGTTTTTAACAAGTTGAATAGGGTCTGAGCAAATATCGTTTCACTTTCCTTTGCTTGTAGTACCTAAATATGACTAAAGACTATGAAATATGTTTAAATTTTTGGAAAGACTTGCCCCAATTATGGGCTTATTTGCAAGATGGTTATATAAAAAAGAGGAGGGGGAAACCATAAAATATTTACTGCAAGGTACTATGTTTATCCACATACAGAATTTGTCTTTTTCTTATTAAAATGGTAATTTGGATTTAGAAATCTTAACATATGCTAATAAAAAGTATTTATATGAGCATTTTATGTAGTCACTGTATCTCTGATTAGAGAGATTGCAAGTTTAATTTCTTTATTTTGTGGTAACCACACTACATTTTGTAGTGTTTACTACAAAATATAACGACCCATTTTAAAACATCGTAAAATAACAATAACAAAGGCTTATCACTTCTGTTAAAATCTTCTATGTTTATTTTAAAATATTTTATTTTCAAGTTGATTAAATCGATATCCAAGTCATTATTTCTCATGTGTCCATGAGCATATTTTAATCTATCAAACAAATCTCCTGTTAAGAGAGACACACACACACACACACACACACACAATTACTTACTTATTTATTTTGATGAAGACTTTTAAGAACTACTCCGTTAGCAACTTTCAAATACGCGATACAGCATTATTAACTGCAGTCACCATGCTGCATATTGCATCCGCATGACTTACATATTTTATAACTGGAATTTTGTACTCTTTCACCCCATTCAATCAATTCCCTCCACCTCTGCAATGCCTCCTCCTCTGGCACCACTACTTTGTTCTCTGTATCAATGAACTTGTTGTTTTTTTGTTGTTCCTTGTTTTATTTTCAGATTCTGTATGTAAGTAAGATTATATGGTATTTCTGTTTTTCTGTCTAAGTTATCTAACTTGCATAACGCTCTCAAGGTCCATCTTTTGTTGTTACCAATGGCAAGATTTCATTGTCTTTTATGGCTAAATAGTATTTCATTTTGTATACATATATACACACATACGACACCACATTTATCCATTCATCTCAGTGAGCACTGAGGTTGTTTCCATATCTTGGCTATTGTAAATAATGCTTCAAGGAACATGGGGGTGCATGTAACTTTTCAAATTAGTGTTTTCATTTTCTTTGGGTAAATACCCAGCGACGGAATTATTAAATCACAAGGTAGTTTTATTTTTAGTTTTTTGAAGAACCTCCATACTGTTTTCCATAATAACTGCACCAATTTACACTCTCACCAGCAATGCACAAGTGATCTCATTTCTCCACTTCCTGGTCAATTCTTTTTATTTCTTGTTTTTGTTATTTTGATGTGTTCTTTTAAATTTTTTTAGTAATGGCCATTCTGACAAGTGAGATGATACTTCATTGTAGTTTTGGTTTGTATTTGCCTAATGATTAATGATGTTGATTTTCATGTATGTGTTGATCATCTGTACATATTCCTTGGAAACAAATGTATATGTAAATTATCTGTCCCTTTTTTATTTGAATAGCTTGTTTTGTTTTACTATTGAGTTGTATGAGTTCTATATATATTTTGGATATTTATGTTTTGTCAGATA
>PVJL010003145.1:152083-167406 GCA_004026885.1 Lyroderma lyra
TTTTTTTTTTTTTTTTTTTTTTTTTTTTTTTTTTTTTTTTTTTTTTTTTTTTTTTTTTTTTTTTTTTTTTTTTTTTTTTTTTTTTTTTTTTTTTTTTTGCTTTTGTTGCCTTTACTCTTGGAGTCAGATCCAGCTCTGCATTCTACCATCTCAAGTACGGAATCTTCAAACAAAAATTAAAATAAATGAATGATGTTTACTTCCAAAACTATCTAAGATTTAACAATTTGCTCCTGGAAAATCAAAATGATTTGATTCTTGACTTTATGAAAGTAAAGGTTGTAGAAATAGATTTGTTTTGTATGCTCCATATTTCTTAAATAGTTCAACACTATATTTTGAGAGTTGTCATCTCAAAAGAGATGCTCCATCTCAGTCTTCCAAAGATTAATTTTGGATAGGCAAAATATTGTTAATATAAATATTTCACACATGGTATGTTTTATGGGAAGATCCTATCAATTTATTGATAGCCTCACTGTCCATAATATGTTTATTCTCAAGGTACACCTTTACCAAAATTTTATAAAGTAGTAATATATTATACTCCAGTACAAAATTATATTCTCCTCCATTCTACTATCATTGAATCCTGTAGTAAAATAATCATGGCCTTTCAGTCTTATTATCAAATAGGTTTCTACCTCTCTCTGATAAAATACAAGCTAGAAGAATAGGAGATCCCAGAATAGAATGCAGAATGTGACAAAAGAAATCAAGTTCATTGTAGATGTATAAAATAATCTCACTGAGGGAGGAGGCTAGGGGTAAATGTAAACAACCTAACGAACTTTGGAAATGATGGGTTACTATAAGATTATAGACAAAGGGAAGTGTGGATAACAGCCATCTGTAAAGTTGTTTCTTACAAGAATATGGGTTAATTCTGGACATTATTAGACTCTCAAATTCTGGACAGTAACAGTTCTTGTTCACTAAAATTGAACAAATACAAAAATTAATGGTGCATGGGGCAACCAGCTTCTCACTTGGTGTGGGAGGTTACAGATAAGTAAAGCAGGAGGCTAAGATGATCCATGTAGTAATAATGGAGTAGAATGAAGAGATCAGTAGGAGTGTAGTTTACCTTAATATAAAGTGAAATAAATAAATATAGAATATTTAATGTGCATGTATATACACGGGTGACTATACACACAGGTATTTTCTTACCCAAGAGAGCAGAGAAGCACGAACACCCGTTAACCATGAGCATAACTGTGACCAGATACCGTTTACATTCTCCAATTAAAGGAGCCAGAGATTCTTGAATAGATGGCTGATGCTAGGTCTAGAGCAGCACATGTAAAAGACAGGCGTGGTGTAACTGGTAGTGTCTAACAGTAAGAAAGTCCTAAACGTGCGCACGCGCGTGCACACACACACACACACACACACACACACACACACACAGATATTTCAAAGGGACAAAGAACCAATTAAAAGAGCCCCCAGTGGTCAAAGGTAAAACAGTTTGAGCAACAAAATCCTGATAAAAGAAATTAAATAGACTAAATAAATGGTGACACATACTCTTCTTCAGGATTTTAGAAGGTTCAACGTTATAAAAATATATCAATTACTCCCAAATTGATATACAGATTTAATAAAATCCTTATAAAAATCTTAACCATATGTTTTGTCATTACAGACAAGATTATTCAAAACTTTTTATGGAAAATCAAAGAAATTTGATTTATTAAAGCAATTTTGGGAAAAATATAAAATGATAGAAATCAAAATACTGTTTTAACTCATTGCACGAAGGCTGTCCGGAAAGTGTCTAACCATGCAATATGTAAAATAAAGGCATTTGTGGCTGGATTTGTTTTTCAGACAGCCCTCCTATAACTTCAGTAATCAAAACTGCATGGTGCTGAAATGATAAACAAATACATCAGTGGAACTCAGGAGAACCTAGAAATAGACCTAAACAACATATCCAACTGATTTTTGACACTACAGATGCAATGGAGTGAGGATAGGCTTCTTAACACTTTCACTGCATTAATTAACTTTAATTTTTTTTGAAAAAGCCACAAAAAATAAAAAGTTGATATTTTGACTATTATATGCATTTAATAATAACATTTAGAGCTGCTTTGTATATATAAATGACATTAGCAAAAGGGTTAATAAATGTGCTGGAAAAATTGAACACCCATAGGAAAAAAAATATGAACTTCAGCCTTATAAAAAATTAACTCAAAATGAATCCGAAATTTAAATGTAAAATATTAAACTATAAAGCTTTTTAAAAACTATAGGAGAAAATCTTCATGACTGACACATAGCCAAAAATACATTGCTATCAAAACACAACGTATAAAAGGGTAAACTGATAATGTAGATATCACTAAAATTAAATACTTTTGCTCTGAGGAAAACACTGTTAAGAGATGAAAAGACAAGTTATGGACTGGTAAAAAATATTTGCAAGCCATACATTAATATCTAACAAAGGACAATTGTCAAGAATATATAAAAAACAATGAAAACTCAACAGTAAAAAATGAACTATCCAGTTAGAAATTAAACAAAATGAATGAAGACACATTTCACTGAAGAGGATATGCAGATGGCAAAAAGCACCTAATGTTATTTCATTAGGCAAATGTAAATTTGGACATAATTATGTATCACTATACAACTACCAGAATCCTCTAGTAAAATACAATGCAACACCAAATGCTTGTGAGGATATAGAGAAGATGTATCATTTATATGTTACCAGTGGGTAAGTAAAGTGGTCTGCTGCTCTGGGAAATAGTTAGGCAATGTCTTAATAAATGACACGTTCAGGTACTATATGGACCTTGCATTGCACTCCTGGTGTTTATCCTAAAGCAATGAAGAGTCATGCTCACACAACAACCTATACACAAATATGTTCATAACAGCTCTATTTGTATTAGCCTCAAACTAAAAATAACACAGGTTCCTTCAATAGGTGAATAAATAAACTCTGATATATCCATACCATGGAATAATACTTAATAAATGGAAAATAGCTACTAGTATACCCAACTATTTGGATGAATCTCCAGAAACTTATGCTGAGTATAAAACATTTTTTGAAAAAGATTAATACTGTATGTTTCATTTTACATAGCATTCTTCAAATTACAAAGTTATAAAACAAGACTATATTGGTGGCCAGATAACAGGGAGGAAATGGAAGTGGGAGGGAACAGAAGTGGGAGGAAACGGAAGTGGGAGGGAAGTGGGAGGAAACGGAAGTGGGAGGGAATGGAAGTGTTGTGGCTATAAAAGAGAAATAGAAAGAACAACTGAGGTGATAGAAAGATCTGTACCTGACTTTTTCATGTCAGTATTCTGGTTCTACAATTATCTCTAAATAAAAATACCGTTAAAATAGAGATGTAATACACAAAATAAAATTGTAAAAAAAATGACTTCCAGTAAATATTGGATATTGAAAATAATTAAATTACTAAGGAAAAATGATCATAAATGATGTGGTCATTATTATATACTTTAATAAAATATTAAGAATCTAAGCAATAGAATGGGAAAATCAGTCAAATAAAAGAGAGAAAAAAGATAAGCAAAAATTGTTATTTCTTATAAACAACATTCATTAAATTGTGTAAAAGTAGTTAAAACCCTTCTAAGAACACCATTAAGACACTGAATAAGTTTTCTTATATAAAATGGTCGTTTATAAATTATATCTCTTGAGGTGGAAAACAATAAAATATTTAATTTTCTTCAGATTTACTTTATTTTTTATTTGCTGTTAATGAAAATAAAATAAAATTATGTTTAATTAAATAGCATATTATAACTATCATTATAAAATCTACATGTGTACATAGAACAAATTTTAGAAATATGATGATAAAATACAGAGCCAGGTTATTTGTAGATGGTTTGATTTTTTTATTTTATATACTTACTGATTCATTTCTTTTATCCTTTTTAGCTTTATACAAGTTTGATTTAAAATTTAAACACTGAATTTTTTTAAACAGTTAAGTTAAAGCAGACAATTCTGCTTTTAGTTATTAATACTTACAAGATGAATTGAAGTAGAAGGGTGATGTTAGTATGGAAATCTCATGTGTTTTTCTCCTTCTCTTCTATCATAAATAGGTTCCATTAAGTCAATATCAACATTTGCCAAATTTTATTCTGAGATATTTCCTGTGCAATAATTATGACTCCCTGGAGAAATATCAAGCATGTTACCATGTCTTACTAAGATAGATTTATTCATATACTAAAAGGAAATAAACATATTCAAAGAAATAAACATACAGTTACAATTACATTATAGATTCATACTTTAAAATTTTCTTTGCAATAAATGTTCTTAAATTGTTAAAATCTTTAATGACTTTCACCAAGTTCTATTCTACTCAGATAAATGTTACAGAGTAAAAAATATATTGCTTAGAAAAAATAAAATTTAAAGAATTAAGAAAAAAGTATTCTGTAATTGAGATAAACATTACTCAATGAGTCACATTTTATTTTTCCATAAAATGATATTTTGCTTTGATTTATTTATTTTATCATTTAAGAGAGTATATATTGTTCTAAAATAAAATTAATGAGAGAGATAGGATACTTTATGATTTTTTTAGTTCTTTTAGGTAAAAGTGTTGGCATTATCTAGTCCCTAAGTAGACATTTATCTTTAAACCCAAGATTTTTTATATTACCTTTAGTTGTCAAAAGTTCATCTTATATAATACTTTTTAAATGTTGTTCATATAGCAGTCCTAATTAGCACAATTATTGTTTATACTTACTTAATGTCCTTTGTCATTCTCTGTTTATGGTTTAATGTTCAGACTTAATACCAAATAATTTTAAAAGAGTTGTTATAAAAATGTATTACTTTTAAAATAAACTTTCATTTGTATTTACATAACATAGGATATATATATTTATTTGTTTATATGATGGGAAGATTTTAAAGTTTAATTACAAAGGTCATCCATATTTCAGGAGAGTACAGTGGAAAACACAGTGGGATAAATAGGTTGTAAAATCAATTTATGTAAGAACTACATTTCTTGGTTACTTCTACTCTTGTTGCTTTAATTGCCTCAATTCTAACATGGTGATAATAAACCATCTTTACAGATATATATGATTTAAGAACCAATGGACATGCTTGAAAAAGCACTTTAACTGTATATATTTAATATTAATAGAAGGCATTAGTTATTATGATGTCTTTGCTGTTGGCAACTGAGATATTTTATAAATTGAAAATAATATAAGTTTACACATTTGTTTTCCTGTTTTCAAGGGATTTTCTGTTTAATTCAAGATTAGACATTTGAATGGGTCAAGCTGATGTTAATATAACTTCTTGCATGAATAAATGAATGCAATATTCCAGTTCCAGAAATGTAATTTTCTAATAAAACTTGATTTTTGTCTAGTACTTTACCCTTTATTTCTTAATTTACGTAAACTTTAAACAACCTTTATAAAGCTTACACGTGTATCAGGGAAAGATGCCAGCCAGTTCATTGTTTTTGAAATTAGATTGCTATAAAAATTAACAAAAGTAGAATAAAGTTAAAATCACTCATTCTTAATTACCAGATATTTTAGAATTTACATAAAATTACACTCATCTAACTTCATCAGTTTAATAATCAATCTTGATTTTTTATTTTTGTTTAATTTTACCTGGGAGCAGCATAGAAGTACACAATTAGTATATGTTCAATTCTAAATTTGAGTTCAAAGAAGTAAGAATAATACATTATTCATAGTGCTAAGGGAGTTTCTGTGAGAAAAAAATTATAATTAAGTTTCTGAATCTCTAGTACATACATAGTATATAAATATTACATGCAACTAGAAGGGCAACTCTATGAGATGCCACGGCGTTTTTTAGGGTACAGGATGACCACAGCTCTAGCCATTTGAACACATAATGCAACACATAGGTGATGCACTGTAGAATTGTACACCTGAAACCTATGTAATTCTTGGTAACCAATGTCACCCCAATAAGTCTAACAATAAAAAAGGGAGAGGAGCTTTTCTCAACAATGTGTTTAGTAGACTGATACCATCTCTCACACTTTTAATCATAATTATTATGAGAAATCTAGCATAAATCAGCTTTAAATCACTGTGGCTCAAAGTCTAACATGTTTGACAATAATACTTTTCAAATAACATGAAAGGCTCCTCAGTGAAGAATTTAAAAATTGTAGTGTCTAGAGCTTTATAATTTCAGATTCTCACCTAACTGCTAAAGTTACACTTCTCTCTGTCCTCAAATAGATCATGGCTTAGTGGGATATAAATATAAAATGGATACTAAAATGAATACATGCGCAAAGTCCTGCAGTATTGCAAAGCAAACTGAATTATTAAGGGTATGTTGGTCAATGCTTTCTTAACAGAGGGTAGATTTTTAAATGTTTAAAAAGTCCAGTCTACTGGATAACTACAATTGTGTGTGTGTGTGTGTGTGTGTGTGTGTGTGTGTGTGTGACGCAGAGTCAATGTACACTACTCAGCAATTAGCCTTTTTACTTGGTAACCAAGGTCGGCCTGTTTACTGACCGTGCTGTAAAAGATCTCATGATGTTTTCCAAAGTCTGCATTTCTTTTCTATTCTCTCATGGTTGACTTTAACCTTGTGAGAGCACAAGCTGTCTGCAGTAAAATCCTGTAAATAAAAGTGGCTGTTCAGTGCTTTTCTCCAGTCTTGGAGATATTGCACAGTTCCCAGCTCTCCGTGGACCCTTGGTCCAGAAGGAGCTCTTGTCTCCAAGGTCAACAATGTTCTTGTTCCTATGAACTATAGTGCTGACTTCGACCTATATTTTGAAACTTGTTTTTATTTTTTCCCTTTATGTGGATTATCTTTCTCTCAAAAGATACAACATCCCACTTGTTTCCTAGTTAACTTATTTTTACTGCTGGATAAGCTCTTATTTCTAAAAAGAACAGGATTAAATGGACCTTATTATAAAATCATCATAACATGGAAGGAAAAATGTGGGATGGTTTCCTAGCATTCTTCTTTCCTGACGTTCCAGAAAAGTATTTTAGTATTAATTTCAAATGTTTTCATATTAAATATAACTGCATATTTTTGAAATATTGTATCAACAGATGAGAGACTACAATGTAAAACATGACTGGGATATCCATTCGAAATGAGTGTGGAATAAAGAAATAAAATGAGCTATTTGAATGTGTCAAGGCAATCCACAGTGTCTGTGTGACATCTCAAGAGGTCTTGACAGAGAAAATGATGGCAAAGAGCACTGAATTTTAAAAAGGAAAATTAAGCTAGGACCAGTCAGAGAAGATAATCTAAATCCTATTACACTAACAATAACCAAATAAAGCCGAAATTAGTCTTTAAAACATATACAACTATAAGAGAGGCAAGAAAACTAGGCTCTATTACATACAGCTGATACTGCAGGTCTAGTAGACACTGGGCAAGTAGGAGCATGTGGACACCATTATTCTCTGTGAAATGTACTGAAAACGATAGAAGTAACAAAACCTATTTTAAAATTTTTTTAGATTTATTGGGGTCACATTGATTAGTAAAAATTACATAGGTCTCAGGTTTACAATTCTACATCTTCTATGTGTTACACTATTCATCACCCAGAGTCAGTTGTCTTTCAATCACCATGTATTTGTGTCCCTGTCCCTTCTCCCCCACCCGCCTCCCCGCTTGCCCTCAGGTAACTACTGTGTCCATGAGTTTTGTTTCTTTGTTGCTTTCAATTTTATGTTAACAATCAAACTAAATTTCTCCCTCCCTTTCCCTTATTTTTACCCACTATCCCATCTTAAAGAAGACTCTCTTAGACTCTTTGTAGTGCTGGTTTGGTGGTGATGTATTTCTTTAACTTTTCCTTATCTGAGAAGCTCTTCATCTGTCCTTCAATTTTGAATTCTAGCCTTGCTGGATACATTTTTGGTTGTAGATCCTCGTTTTTCATCGGGATAAATATTTTCTGCCAATCCCTTCTGGCCTGTAAAGTTTCTGGTGAGAAATCAGCTGAGAATTGAATGGATGTCCCTTTATAAGTTGCCCAAGTCTTCTGTTTCTATATGGTCATTGTCAAGGGCCAGAGACAAACGGCAGGCAGTTGTGCTCAGTGGGTCATTCGCCGTGCATCTAGCTGGGTGCATGTAAGCCCAAACTCTAATATCATTGAGTGGTACCAAGGTCTAGATAGTAATGAAGCGAGTGAGATGCCTATTCGACTTTAGATTTCAGTCTTGTACTTCAACCTAACTTTGCCAAAGAAGCCTGAATTTGTTGGGTTTGTGACATTTTCCATCATCAATAAGCCCTTTCTTTTGCTTTTCATTTGCCTTTGTGTTTCTCTTTGTCACCAGTTAAAACACACGGAGGAGACCAATATTTCATACCTTAATTTGCAATTAAATCTATCTCTGTTCCCATAAATGCCTGATTGTATATATACAGAATCTTGCTTCCAACATTGCTATAATGATAAGGAAAATAAAGCATTGTTTGTTTTTCAGTAACTGGTTATATAAATTATGGTGTATACTTAGAATACTATGTAACTATTTAAAGGTGTAATGTAAGTTTATATGCACTGATATGGAAATGCTTATTACATATTAAGAAAAGCAGCAAAGTGGAATACAGGAAATATAACATGATTCTTTACATAAAATTCTCTCTCTCTCTCTCTCTCTCTCTCTCTCTCTCTAATCTTGCGTGTTTGCCTCAGGGTCACAATTCAGCAGCTGTCCTTCAAAGACCAGGCAAGTGTTATCAATATCTGTTGTAACTAAGAGAATGGGAAGTAGTGGTACAATGTAAGAGGAATTTCACACTTACATGCATTCAAATTTAGTTTTTAGAATTTTAAAGTACCATATTACCCAAACAAAACCAAGAGTGATATGCCTCAACTGCTAGTGGGTAAATCCTGATATAGACATTCTTATTCATTGAATACTTCAAGAAAGCTGCATGAGAAATTCTCTTAACAGAACTTTGTATTTTTGAGTGGAGCTAAAAGGGTGAAAGGTGAGCTTAATTTTACACATTATACTTGTCTGAGCAGTTTTACAACTTTACTGTAAGCACATATATCTTTATGCTAAAAAGGTTTTAAAAGTATGATGAATCAATAAAACTTCTTTGATAATAATCAAAATATACACAACATAAACTTTTGAATAAAATAGAAAATATTCATGTCTTGACACACACATCCCAGCAATATCTGACTGCATATATTCTTCTACCATAAAGATTTATTGTGGTATTATAGTGCTGTATGTTACATAGGTAATATTTATATGGCTTTATATATATATTTTCTACATCATCTATGTCACTTGGAATTTTCTCCCCATCCCTACACTTTGATAACTAGTAAATGTATGATCATTCTTCTTAAACTTGCTCATGACAGGTTTTCCCATGATGAGTGGTTTATGTTATTTCCAACTCCTCCCTCCGCCAACAGTGGTGAATCACCCCTTTTCCTAGACCACTCATTTACGTCCTTTTGTCAAGTACACATCACATGGAGTTATTATTTATTAAAATGTGTAGCTCTCTCCTGTATTCTCTATTCTTTTTCATATCAGAGTCAGTGCCTGATTTTCCTTACTATCACCAGTTCCATACAGAGTTCCAAAAACAAAATTGGTTCACAATTAAACTTTTAAAACTGAAGTGATAGAAGAAATGTATTTTCTAGTCTCTAAGTCCTCTCTAGAATCTAGAATAAAATAGCTGCTAATTACTTGCTCACTATTGAAGGCTCACTATTACGTTTCTTAAGCCCTGGGTATTATCTCATTTAGAACTTATGGAAACTCAACATAAATAATTATTAAGCTTATTTACCACATGAGGGCTTTCAGGTTCTGAGACATTAATTTCCTTAGCCACACTCTTTTATGAGGTCATGGGTAAGAATTTGAACCTGGAATAAACAGAATCATAAAATTACTCTAAGACTCAGAAAGCATAAACTGAGAGTAACGGTTTTAAATTCTATTTGTTCATGTTTCAAATTGATATAGCAGAAATTTTACCTCAATCATAGGACATTTGGGGATTTGGCAATAACAAATTGAAAACAGACAAAGAAGGAAATAAGTTTAGGTGACTTAAAAAATAAGTAGAAACAAAACCCAATGAGTACAAATGAATTGGTTTGTGAAGGCTCGTTTATAAAATGTCTCAGCATCATAACATATAGTATGAAATAATAATTAATTATTGGAAGATGCATGTTAAAAATATAGTTTGCCTATAAGAAGGGGTCACAAAAAGATCTTTTTTAATGCCAGAAAACTGATTTAAGATTTTTAACAATATAGGATGTAAATTCATAAGGACCTAAGATATTTCAAATTATCTTTTTCAAGAAGGAGAACTCTAGGAGCCCCCAAACAGAAAGCATAACATAAACATCTTATAAATATTATTGCAATAGAATCTTTAAGAGATTATAGAAAAGTCAAATGCCCTAAAAAACAAAAAGAATCAGCAAGTAATTAAATCAAAGTATGTTATCAGAAAAAAATAAAAAGGACTTTAAAATTGCTTTTTTTCAGGGCACTTTCATTCTAGTAGTAGAAACATTTATTTTAAACAGTGTGAGAATTTTCAAAATAAAAAAATGCATGCAACCATAAACCTTTGTTTAAAAAGGAGAGAAAAAGATAGGGATAGTCCTTATCCCAGTACTACTAAATTGAAAAATTCTGTCAAATATAACTTCCTTAGGTTCTCAGAAAGAATATAAAATATTACCCAGAATAGGAATTTATATCCTTGAACTTCAATTATGAAATGCTCTTTCCTACTTTAATGAGGGGTTATAACTTCACTATCTCCTGTGTTCATACTGATCTCAGCTGTGATGTTGAGTTATACGCAAAAACTTAATTGCCATTTATTGCTAATTGCAACTATAAAGACATCCAAGGAAAATCATCAAAACCTCTGTTTCTCAGTAAATTTATTTAAGTAGAAAGCACCCCCTGAGAAAGACACCACTCTATACTAAATGAATGGCTGGGTTGGGGCTTTAAGTCTTATGGTCTCCAAGCTGTTTAGCGGCCTGTGTCAAAAAAATTACTTGTTTCAGTCCAATTTCTCTCAACTCAATAACCCCTAAGCCTCTCAAAACAAAGCAAAGTTAAAATGATTTTCAATTGCTTTGGACTGGGATGTGTCAGGCAGTCACCAACATTTCATGGACATCAATAGAATAAAGCACTCACCCTGAAACCTTTCTCTTTTTCTCATTAATCAAAATTCCAATGAGCTGATTTCTTTTCTAGTCTAGTCTAGAAGAGATTTATGAGAAATGGGATTTTTCTGACTCATGACTTGACGCTCAGTACTCTGGATATACTTGTGTATTTCAGAGAAAAACAACACAGCTCATCATCCCACTTAGCTCAAAATAATGCATACTTGATTACATAGCATATTCCAAAAGTTTAGTGATTAAGAAGTGAAACAGATATGAGAGCATGTCTTGCTATTCCGGACTCTCTTTTTTTTTAAAATAGTGAATGGCTTTTTTCAATGGTCGTTTATTTAGCCACACATTCTAATATCAGTTCATTGTGTCAGAAAGGTAAAAATCACAAGAATTAAGGATGGAGGATTTCACTTACTCAACCGCCTGTCGTCACCTGTCAACTTTGTACCCATTCATCACCTAGCCTGTCACACCTGACATAAGCTTCTGAAGGGCTGGGTGAAAGGGAGGCAGGAGAGCCTGGATAAATGTCTTCATGATCATCTTTAGCAATGTCAGTAGCTCGGCACTCTCAGTATTTCAGAGTTGCCTGTGACAGCTTTTCCACTAGCACTGAAACTGCACTCCAAATTGATATTTGTGGTGGCTTGGATTCTGGGCTAGAGCAATGCCTAAGGCGAGCCAAATCCTGCAGTTTGATACCAGTAAACAATATGATCTCTCTTGGTGTTTATGTGGATGAGCTGGAGTGGAATGAGGGAAGGATAACTTCAAATGACAGTTGCCACAGGTGATTAATTTTTTTTTTTTGGTCTTCTACAGATTTACTCTGCCTACTCTAATTTAAATTGGTGTGCGTAATGATCCTTTCATTTTGCATAAAAGCTGAAGAGATACTTTCACTCCTGAAAAAAATAAGCAGACAGGATGTCATGAACAAAGATGATGTCCATGGCTCACTATAAAAATTTTAATAAGTGTGCTGTGAGGTGTTTCCCCCTTATTGATACCCACCTGACTAGCATATTTGTCAGCAGGAGGAGCAATTGTGAGGCAGGTGATTGGAGAAAGACTTGGGAACAAATAATGCTCTGAAGATAAAACACGGAGACAGACAATATGGGGGATTAGGAAAAGATCCCAAAAACAGCTAGACAGAAAAGGAAACATGCCCCAGCTCTACATTTCTAATTGTAACTGGAGGAAAGTAACATAATTTCTCTGGAGCTCAATGAACAAAGGAGAAAATGAACAAAAGATACTGTAAAGGGCTACCATGAGGATATTACAGTATATGTGAATGCATTTTTGAAGTTACAAAACATTATTTACATAGTAGCTAAATACTATTAATAATTATCTCATATCAAAAAGAAACCATCTGGCTGATAATTGCGCTTTTATACTTGGCCTTGGGAATCAGAAACAGTACAAAATCTCATGTTTTATTAACTTTGCTCTATTTTTTATGGTCTATTATTAGTCATCTTTTGGGTTTCCATTTTGGGATATATGTAAACATGAAAGCAGTAGTATTAGTGTATATCAAAATATTTAACTAATGCATATTTAGAGAAGTTTGCAGCATAGAAATAAGCAACACTTAATAGTAATTTTAGCTATCTCATGGGAAAATTACAATATAGAAATAAAGTAGTGCAATGCAAATGAAGTCTTTTAGGTATAATGATCACCAAAACCACAATTTACTTTTATGGGTCATGGATTAACAAGTTGGTTTTCAAAATAAGCAAATATCTCACATTTTCATTTCATTGCAGAAATAGCCTTAGAATATTTGGTTCCAATAGAAAATACCAGGATTTTTCACTTTCTTTTTGTTCAGTCAATAGTTAGGGGCTGTACTCTGATTACCTGACATACATTCAAACAAATGTGCGCTCCCACATTGATCTATAGCTCTCTGGGGATCAGAGCTCTCAGAAGCACTGTTTCTGAATAACAAGGTGAGACTGAGCCAATACAAACTTCCTTTGAAAGAAAATGTCAGATTTGGAATAGAAAAACAACAGAAATATCACAGCTTTCTTTAAAAGATATATAGGGCTGCAACTGCTGAAGTTATGTCCTATAGACAGACACCCTTAGGAAATCTAATGAGCATGTATGCCCAACTATTTATGGCTGCTAACTGCCCAATCAATTTTCAGAGAAAAAAAAAGTACCAATAACTCTAAACTGTATCCAAAAAAATCTTTATAATTTGAAACCCGAAGTTGACTAATGACTTCTTTGTTCTAACTAGACAGTACCTGTCTTCCCTCTGAAACAATGCATGGCATTTATTCAATAGGTAAAAACCTGCAGGGTAAAAAGACTTACAGGAAAGAAAACATCAATCAATTATCTCTTTCTCCAAAACATTATCCATTTTTATACTTTATAACCTCTTAGCAATATAATATTCTACCTTATGAACTACCTGCCTCCAGCCTCTCCCTAGTACAATCATCAAACACACAAAATTAGATTCGGATTTCCAAAGCCCACCTCTGACTATGACTCTTGTTCTCAAAACCCTTAAAGGCTTCCTATTGCCACACACACACACACACACACACACACACACGCACGTGCACGCACACACACACGCACATGCACACACACGCACACACACGCACATGCACACACGCGCACGTGCACACACGCACACACGCGCACACGCACACGCACACCCTCCACAAGGCACATTCTGTAATTACATGGTGACGTTTTTACCTTATGGCCCATTGAGCCCCATATATAATCTACATTGCAGTCAAACCAAACTGTCTATTTTCTTCTGAATACAACTTGTTCTTTTGTTTTTTTCTCCTCAGCTTACACTGCTTTCTTTGCCTGGAACGTGCTGACTCCTCTTCCATCTCAGCCTGGTTGCAATTTTATGTATCCTTCAAGTTCTATGTCAAATTCACACTTTCAGTTTTCTGTGTGAATATCATTTCTCAGCATATGCAGACTTTAAGAATGACTCTCAATACTCGAAGTCAAACTGCACCCAGAATCTGGGAAGTATTTTCATTATTTGGAAGACCTGTAAACACGAACTGCCAGTCTATGTTGGTAACTAGTGCTGGCTTGCTCGTGGTCACTGAGAAACATCACACAGCAAAGCTGATGGAAAGTGAGTTTTTCCTCACTTCTTTGCCTATCCTCCAATGATAAGACCCAAACTCTTAACTTAGTGTCTTCCTAGTAATTGTTTTTATTGTTAGACTTATTGGAGTGACATTGATTAATACAAATTACATAGGTTCCAGGTGTACAATTTTCAAGTGCATCATCTGTGTTGCATTATGTGCTCACCACCCAGTGTGAGTTCTTTCCATCACCGTATATTTAGCTCCTTCCCTCCTCTCCCACCTCCTCCCCACTGAACTATGGACTGTGTCCATGAGTTTTTTTGTGGTTGTTGTTGCTTTCAGTTTTATATTCCGCATATGAGTGAAGTCATACAGTTCCTTGTTTTTTCTGTCTGGCTTATTTCACTAAGCATGATGATCTCCAGGTCCATCCATTTTGTTGCAAATGGCAATATTTCATCTTTTCTTACAGCTGAGTAATATTCCATTGTGTATATGTACCACAGCTTCCTTATCCAGTCATCTGTCGCAGGGCACTTTGGTTGTTTCCATGTTTCGGCCACTGTGAACAGTGCTGCGATGAACATTGGGGTACATAAGTCTTTGAGGACAAAGGTTTTCAAGTCTTTTGGGTAGATCCCCAGAAGGTGGATTGCTGGGTCACATGGTAGCTCCATTCCCAATTTTCTGAGGAACCTCCACACTGCCTTCCACAGTGGTTGTACCAGTTTGCACTCCCACCAGCAGTGTGCCAGAGTTCCTTTTTCTCCACACCCTCTCCAGCACTTGTTATTCCTTGTCTTGTTGATAACAGCCATTCTAACCTGGATCCTAGCAGATCTTCTCCAAGACATAATAACCTTTAAATAGCCAAAATCTATTCATTTTTAAATGGCCAGATGTTTTCCTTACTTTTCATTATCACAACTGGATTACTATTTTCAGAAAATTTGGGTGTCAGGAAATAGAAGGG